>PITA01023977.1:0-27118 GCA_004023965.1 Spilogale gracilis
CAACTTTTGTAGCAACATGGACTGGACTGGAAGAGATTATGCTGAGTGAAATAAGCCAAGAAGAGAAAGTCAAGTATCGCATGGTTTCACTTACTTGCGGTGCATGAGGGGTAACCTGGAGGACAGTGGGAGAAGGAAAGTAAATGGGAACTAGGGTAATCTAGGGAGGGAAATGAAACAACAGAGACTTTGGACACAGGAACAAACTGAGGGACTTGGAGGGAGGGAGTTGAAGGGATGGGAGAGCCTGGTGGTGGGTACTGGGACACCTAAAGCATGGAGCACTGGGTGTGGGGAATGGGGAATGAATCTTGGAACACTGGGAAAAAAAATTTTAGTAACAATTAAAAAAATAAATAAATAAAAGAAAGAAAAAAAAACCTAAAAAAAAAAGAAGAGCTTTATGTGGGATATGTGAAGTTTCAGGTTTCTGAGGTAACTCCAGGCAGAGATATTCAAATTGTTTGAAATTCAGGAGATTGAAAAGGGTTATAGAATCAGATTTTGAAATCAGGTGGCACTTTAAACTATAGGAGTGGATGAGATCATCTAAGAAGTGTATATAGAGTTAGTAGATCATCAAGGATAGAATCATAAGGAATATTAACATCGGGTGCCTGGGTGGCTCAGTGGGTTAAGCCTCTGCCTTCGGCTCAGGTCATGATCTCAGGGTCCTGGGATGGAGGCCCACATCGGGCTCTCTGCTCGGCGGGGAGCTTGCTTCCTCCTCTCTCTCTGCCTGCCTCTCTGCCTACTTGTGATGCCTCTCTGTCAGATAAATAAATAAAATCTTAAAAAAAATTAAAGAACAGGCCGTGGAAAAGAATTCAGGAAAGGAAAATAATCAGGATGAAGAGAGAGAAAATTTATCATTAATCTTTTAATCCTGTTTTTAATTGTAATTAGTGGAATACATATTGATCTCAGTTCTCAAAGAGCTTTATCTGGATGGAGGAGGCAGTACTTTATTCATTTCTGAATAATCTCCAACACCAAGTACAGTGCCTCACATTTAGTATCCCTGCAATACATAAGTGTTCAAAGAAATGCAATTGAAATCAGGACTTTATTTCTTTTTTGTTTTGTTTTCTTATTTCTGGAGTGTGCAGCATGTGTTGCCACTGATATTTTAAGTTCATAGTGAAAAATCATTTCAATGTTTCCTTGGCTTGGTCCCCTTCCAAACCAAACCCCAGAACAATAGTTTTCATTATAACCTTCTGTCGTTGCCATTCTGGATGGAATACTGTGCACAGAAGTTATATACATATATGGGTATATCTATGTAATAAATTGCAGTACAGCAGTCCCCTGGGCTTTCTCAGGCTTTGGTATGACATATTTGAGCCATATAAATTCAGCTTCCCCTCTGGCATCTGTTAACTGACTCACTTGCAACTCCACCTCAGCAGTGGTCTCTCAGTCCTCTCAAAGCAGGAAAAGAGTACTGTGTGCTGAGGGAGCATGGCAAAGAATCCTCCAGAGAACTGTGAGGACTGTCACATTCTAAATGTAAGTTGATTCATATTTTTTTCCCTCCTGAGCAGAATCATGGTTTCACAGATCTATTTTATCACAATGTGAACATTAGAAAGTGAAGTCAAAGCTGACTTTGAATTATGGCTTGTTATTAAGAGCTATCGTGTATTGTTTTATTCTCTCTGTTCTTTGCTTAGGCAGAACCTTTTAAATCCAAGAAGATATGTAAATCACTTAAGATTTGTGGATTGGTGTTTGGTATCCTGGCCCTAACTCTAATTGTCCTTTTGTGGGGGGGCAAAAACTTCTGGCCGGAGACACCCAAAAAAGTAAGTAAATGCACATTAATATCTACTGCTTCTGCTTTGAGTTTGATTCAATTTAATAAGTGCTTGACATGTATATTACTCTGAAATGGAAATAATTAAGTTCCTTTTGCATATATTTTCTGGTATTATGAAAAACTGAATCAAGATTTTGCTTTTTTTATATGCCTAATTATTTTGGTAGGGGAAAATATGTTTTCTGTGTTTTAGTTAGTAATGATAGAAATAGAATTACCCACTTTTTTATAATGTTTGGCTTTAAGAAGTTAAGACTCATCCTAGAAGCAAAATTTTTAGTATAAGAAAAAATACTTTTTGTCTTTCTTTCAATTATCTGGGCAAAAGCTGATGGAAAAGTAATTATACTATCACATAAGAAGAAATGACCAGAAATGGCAGCAAAGGATTTTCAGGGATTATGTTTCTGATTTAATGCATCTGCTCTAACGGCAGGCAGCAAACTCCTTTTCAGAAGCAATTCTCATATCTGACTTCACATGTATTTATGATTTTTTAAAAAAGAACAAAACTCTAGAGCTTTTTGGGTCCTCACCAGCCACAATTATCACTGACCCACTGAAATAGTAATGACACAAGGCAGAAACAAGGGATACCAAATCATTAATCGTAGGTATCTCAGAAAACTTCTGATATTAGGATCACTTGGTATACCTAGCTGGCTACTGTAGTTGATATTAGTGTACCTTAATAGTATTGTTACTCCCAGACTCACATGCAATAAGCAAGGTTAGATGTGACCAAAAGAAAATCATAGTTCCTTCATGCTGACAATTTCCACTTAAGAGAGAAGTGATAAATGTACAAGCTACAAGGTATGTAGATAATTTTCTATCTTTGCCACATTTTTCTCTCTGCATGTGGATTGTTGTTACTTTTGAATTAATTTGTTATCATGAGATGCTCATATTTATTTGATAACAGATGTAGGAAGAGAAAGGAAGGAGAATGAGAGACAAGAAGAAGATGGGTTGGCATGGACTACTGGGAGCCAAAGGAGTGATAGGAGCAGAGAGGAAAGAATATGAACTGATGAAAAAGGAGAGGCAGAGGTGAGAGAATAGAAAATTAACTGGACAAGTGTCCAAAAGAAAACAGAGATATAAGGCATAGCTACCCTTGGATTCTTCACCTCTGTTGCCGCACCCACATTCATTTAGTTCCAGAGGCGATCTTACCAAGTTTAAATAGGAAGGAAAAGGAAAAGCAAAGTGGCCCATCTTGTTTGTTTGCCTTTTTATTCATACCTTGTTTCAGAAAGGATTTCAGTCATCACTCAATGCGTATGGTTAGCCATTTCTCACATTCTTTCTCTCCCCCACCGTCCTGTCCCCTCCCCCCATCTCTTGCACTGTGCCTGCTTCTGAACTACTTTCTGTTCACATATTTTTCTAGAGAAGCTACCTACATTCAGGCTATCAAGGTGGGCAATGAAATAGAGATGAGGAAGGAAACAGCAAATGAGTAGAAGTGTCAAAATGCATTCCAATCCAATTCTGCTACCACTTAGCTAATTCCCTAGGTGATGTGCTGCCCCACAAATTGAATATTGGACCCTTTAGACAATTAGAAGTGAGTTAGAGGACAATAAACCCTTTTGTTCTCCGTGGCCATAATGTACTTAACACAGTGTGGTAGGTAGCTAGCCCTTTTGATCACCTGTACAAGCCTGACTAAACATGGGGCCAGATGGCCTTTCTTGTTTTATTGTAGCTGTTGGTACTGCAAATGCTATTTTGAAAGATTTTATGTGTTTTTCTAAACTTCCAATGTTATTTGTCTCAGTGCAACTCTAAATGACTAAGAGGGACATTGCTTTTATTTTTCAAGGTGCCAAACTCACTAACAGGGCCCATGTCTTCCTCTGCTTCTATAGTATATCATATTTCTTATATCATATTATATATGATATAATATATCATATATATATGTATATATAACTTCAGTTCTCTTTTTAATGCATTATAAGGAACAATTCTGTGATTCCTCAAATCAAAAGTAAAACCTAGTCAGTGCCTGCACAGAAGAGGTGGGGTATGCTACCAAATAAAGTTTATCAAGAATCAAATCTCTCATGAAATAATCCATCTTGGGATGTGCTTTTGAGCAAAGAGATTCTCAAAAATGAACAAAATTATTGCAAAGTAATCTGGTAAAAGACAATAGGTGTCCCCTAGGTCAACTTTTTCCACCATGAACAAAGCTTATTTGTTCTCCATTCCAACTGGGGAGTTGCAATTTATTGTCTTTGATATTTAAGTCCTGGCCTTTGCCACAAGACCAGGCTGGGTCTGTTGTAAACTAAGGAACCAGCTGGAGATGTGAATGTTTCCCTCAGTCGACCACTACCTTCAGTTCCCAGACAGAGAGCCCAAGAAACCATATACATTTCCAATGGCTAAGACTGCCAATATGCCTGACTTGCAGCTGACTTATAAAACCTGGGAAGAGAAAAGTAATCAGATTATTCTTGGAAGAAGATTTGCAAAAGAAAAGGATCCAGGCATCTTGCACAAATTAAAGGCGCTCCCCTTAAGAGTATGGCCTAGCAAGAAATAACAGTTAGCAAATTAAAATCCAGGCTCTTAAAGTCAAGTATCATATGGTTTCACTTACTTGTGGAACATAAGGAGTAATATGGAGGACAGTAGGAGAAGGAAAGGAAATGGGAAGTGGGGTGAATTGGGGAGGGAGACAAAACATGGGAGACTTTGGACTCAGAAACAAACTGAAGGTCTTGGAGGGGAGGGGTTAGGGGATGGGTGATCCTGGTGGTAGGTATTGAGGGCACGCATTGCATGGAACACTGGGTATGGGGCATAACCAATGAATGAATCTTGGAACACTGAAAAAATAAAATTAAATAAATAAGTAAGTAAATAAATAAATAAATAAATAAATAAATAAATAAATAATTAAATGAATCCAGGCTCTTCTGGACTTTCCTTTACAAGCCTATGGGACCTCTAGGGACTGTGAGGCCCTTGGTGGACAGAATTGTGGACGCGGTTGTGCTTAGGGATGGAGTGATTTGTTTCCTCTCCTAGGGCTTCTCCAAGCTCTTAGTGTTTGCTCCTCTAGCCTCCATCATATCTCCTTTTTATTTTGGTTTTCTTTTTTTTGACATCTGCTTAAAATAAACAGTATTTGCTCAATGTCTTACATCTGGTATTAACAATGCCATGCCAGTAAGTCATTCCTCTCCTGTCATACCTCCCACCTTGGTGTGTACAAGAGATCCAGATTCTTGATCCTAAACTAGGAATAAACCATACTCAGTCCCCTCTCCTCACCTCAGGCATGAACACACATGCATGCATGCACATGCACACACACACACACACACACACACACACACACACACACACTCCAGAAACAGAAAGGCATCAAAATGAAGTGAAACAAAAGAAATTAACTCTGGGGTAGCTGCTGCACTCTCTTACAGGCTAGAGACCCTTAACCCATAACCACATATTGGAGCCACTTGAGCTGAATGAAAGCCAGACCATCAAACTCTGTATTCAGCTTTCTCAACCAAGCAGAAGGGACCCATTCAGTCCCAGAGATCTTGAGAGTGCATCACAATGAGGCTCCACTTCCAGACAGTGACTGCTCAGGAATTTTTGTAGCCAATTCCCTACAGGAACATTCTTCCTTAAACCTCCCTGCATTACACATTTAACTTGAAACAATTAGAAGCCAACTCCCCAGCTAATTAATCCAACATGGAGAAAACAAGCCATAAAAATCCCGCCTTTAAACCAACAATTTATAGATGCAGCACAGACCTTATAACTTATCCCCTCCAGTCGTTTGAAGAATGAGGCAGAATGATGCTAAATTAAATAAATAAAATTCTGCCCTTCCTGCCATATCCAGGAACAACCTGGTGACTTTAGGGCTCTTTAGAAACCATAAGTCCTAAGGCCCACACAGCAATAAACAGACCACTGGAAACATCTTCATAACTTCTATATACTATAAGGGTGAGAAGAGAAGTAGTAGGGATAGGTGGGCTTCTGTCTGCCCTCTGTCCCCAACCTCAGCTGCAGATAATCATTAAGACAGCCTTACCCAGGATTGCAAGCCCAGTTATCATTGAAGGCTGAAAATCCTTTGCTTGGAAAAAATACTTCCTTGCTAAGTCTGGATCCAGCTTTCCTGTGCCTGTTTCTCTAATGCTAACATTGGCCAGAGACCCACTTTCTTCTTCTTCTATTCCTCTTCTTAGCATACAATCGATACAACTCTCCTCCCTGAGTTCCCTGGGCTTTCCTACACAGCAGTTTGGTGGGTAAAATGTGGATCTGGAGAAGCATTCATACACTCAAGGAAAAAGTTAGAGTTGTAGCTGAAATCTCTTTAGCAGAGAGACTGAACTTCACCAGATGGTGCCACATCGGCATTTCAAAAAAAAAAAAAAAAAAAAAAGACTTCTCTTCATTTTACTTCCCTCCCGAACTGTTGCAGGAGCAAAGTCCACCGTCATCCAAACAGCAACTCTCACTGGGCCAGCTCTTGCTCTGAGCTATTAAGACGCAGCATCAGTTATGTGTACCAGGACACTGGCTACTGTGGGCACATTCTTATTCAATCATTACATTCTCTTAAGGCACCAGCAAGTAAAACCTGGGTCCTCAAAAAGAGCTATCCTTTAGAGTCTGAGAGTGGGATTCCCTGTATAGGGAAAGCTGCTCATGTTATCAACAGGTAGTAGCAGTCCAATCATTAACCTAACAGGTGTTAGCCTAAATCTGAGCAGAACCAGTTTTGTCAACTACGTAACATTGCATCTGGCAAGACATGGGACATGAAGATGGAAACTGAAACTCCAGAGAAACTTGCCCAAGGTCACACAAATTTTAAGTGGCAGAGTCGAGGTTAGGACTAGCACATGGTCTAAGGATTCTTTCTACTATCCTTACGTTGCATTTAAGAATAAGGGGTGGTGGGGACAGTGGGTATGGGAAAACTTCCCAGCCAGCTTGAGTCTGTAGATGAAAGAAATGGTTTTTTTCGTGTTGAAAAAGAGGAATGTCTGTGCTGCTTATGCCAATTTTTTTCGGGGCTG
This sequence comes from Spilogale gracilis, assembly GCA_004023965.1. Lineage (NCBI taxonomy): Eukaryota > Metazoa > Chordata > Mammalia > Carnivora > Mephitidae > Spilogale > Spilogale gracilis. The sequence continues at coordinate 6,895 of PITA01023977.1, forward strand.
AGGACAGGTGATTGAAGATGCAAAAGTCCAACTTTGCATAAGAAACAATCTGTCTGCTCTGTGTTTGTAAAGAAATACCCAGAGGCCCTTTAATTCCTAAAAGCTATGTTGGTAATAAAATGGTACAATGCATTCCCTTCCTTTCCTTCCAGCCTAACACCTGCTAGCCAGCTATTCTGAGCATATATTTCACCTTTGGAGAGTGTACCTCATAAACAGACAGTAAGGGATGAAGATGGAGAGAAGAGCAGCTAGATTAATCGCCAACTTCAAGAAGCAAACCTAAGCTAAATGTCCTCAAATCCCTTTTAGGAAAGGCAAAAGGTACTTGCCCCCAGACAGATCCATCACACTGAGGTCTTAGGCTACAGTACTTTTTCTAAAAAGCTTTCTTATCTAATCTCAGAGATTGCCACAAATTGAGGCAAAAAAAAAAAATGTGAAAGGGGGTTGTTAGGGCTCATTTGCTACCTGAGTGGAGGCTTTAACTGTATTGAGGAAAGGATTCCTGGTCAGGGAAGAGAAATGAGTTTGGTTTTGCTCCATGTTTTCTCAGTGTGGCCTTACATCTCTCACTGCCTGAACTTAATCACGTATCTATTTCATTTCACTTCTGAGTCATATTCCATGCCATAGGCTTCCCTGTCCCACTCCAATGTTCTGGTCCTTATACTTAAGACCAGCCCTACATATAGGTAGAATAACAACCTATTTGAGTCGTGCTGGAAGGATGCTTTTGCCTCCAAATTATCTCATTCCTGTTGTCATTCTGCTTAACATCCATCATTAGGAATTCATTCCTTTGCGTTAAGTATTGCACTCATTTTTTTAAGATTTTATTTATTTGACAGAGGGAAACACAGCCAGAGAGGGAATACAAGCAGGGGGAGTGAGAGAGGGAGAAGCAGGCTTCCTGCTGAGCAGGCAGCCCGACACAGGGCTCGATCCCAGGACTCTGGGATCATGACCTGAGCTGAGGGCAGAGGCTTAATCACTGAGCCACCCAGGTGCCCCATTGCACTCATTTTTTTAAGAGACAAATACCCATCACTATCACCTTAGTGTGAAATCATTTGTCAAGTTGATTTCTTCTTTGACATAAAGGACATGGCACACCATGAGATTCCTAGATGTCTAGACAGAAGACAAAGGGATAGAGAGAGATGGGAAGAAGGGGAAGGAGTAGGAGGGTACAAAGTGAACAGGTTATGAAAAGAACTAGGTTTCCTAGAAAGACCAATGATTAACTGTCACTATTTGCCAATTTGACAGAAGTGTACTCCTCAACACACTCTGTCCTTGCACTGTTCTTCTGGAAGTAAAGCTGAAATGGGGGGCATTGTGAGATGAGCTACTAAGAGCCCAGTCATACCTCTCTCAGGCCAGTCACCCTATTTCTGCTTTAGTAGGCGCCTGGAAAGGACAAAACCATTTATTCCTTCCTTTCCAGAAAGACCCTCAGCCACTGAGCCAGTGAACTTAGTAGAGAAAAAATTATTTCTGAGGCCAAAGTCATGAGCTCAGTCTTCATATGGGCCAGTGGAACTTGCATAGCCATTACCCAGGCAATGTGCTCCACAGGGACCTGGGCGAGACAGTATGTCTGGGTTTGCTCAAACCCATCCCCAAAGAGTCCAAAGTGGGCCACCAGCATCATTTTCCTAGAAAAGGACAGTCTGTTCCAAAAGGACACTTTGATAGTGGAATTCCATCTGGGTGAATACATAGCTTTCCACCCCCACCCCTCATTCAGGATTCACACATAAATGAAGTCATTCTGATTTCACTCCATTTAGCAACCTATCCTTGCTTTAATAAAAAAGCTAATAAGCTGGTTAGTGAATACAACCAGAATGGACCCCTTCTCCCCCACCAACACAAAAAAACAAAACAAAACTAAACAAAAAAACCAAAAAACCTCTTTGAAGGAATGTTGAAAGTAATCAAGATCTGCTGAGCTTGGCAGTTTCCAATAGTTTTCATCTAGTAAGGTGTCCAAGTGAAGTGTATTGCCAACAGTTCAGGAAAACTCATTCCACAGAAGTACACTGAAATTCTAAATGTCACCAGTATGGTTCCATAGTCTTCTACCAGTGATTGAAAATACAGCCTGTATTTTTTCTTTTGCCTAGGTAGGCAGCATTCCAACATTCCCTCTAACCTCATTTTTCCATGCAATAATCCATAAGTAGTGCTCCTGATGAAACAAACACCAGACCCCACCCCAATGACTCATAGTGTCAACATTTGTCTCAACAATGGAGAGTATTTCTGAACAAATTCCCTCCTGTTGGGAGATCTGACAAGACCAGATCTGAAGTTGTTCCCTGTGTCCTCTACTTATGTCAGGCCAACTAAGAGTTCAATTTGTTGCCATAGGTAGAAGTTTCTCAAGATGGCTGCAGAGCTGGAATTGAGGACATATTTATAACTAGAAGCAAATAACAAACCTAAAGGAATTTGTCTGCTACCTGTCACAAACCAGGCCAGAATTCTGAGTTAGCTCTGCAGTTTCTATAAAGTTGTAAATGCCATTTTCCTTCCCCTTTTAAAGTATGGTCCCTTAAAAGACCTTGCCAATGTTCAAAATGTCTCTTTATGAAGATGAGAATTTTTCATTGGTGGAAAAAACTTACGTTGAATCCTTAATACTTAATTGAGTACACTCAGTAGTTAAACACTGACCCTGTCCAAGGCATTGCAGAGCTAAAGGAGGTAAATGACATTGTCTTTTCCTATTCAGCAACTACACAGACTTTTCACACTTGAAATAATATTGTTTCTACAAACCCTTCCAATGTGTTTCTCTATTTGAGTTGGGAAAAATTTGACCAGGTTAAGCTAACATTCAGTCACAGACACTGGCAGATATTAAAAAGCAACCCCAACCGAGTACAGGCTCTAAAAGGCTGTGACTGCGACCCATATCATTAGAAAGTAACCTTGGCTCTATAGCTGACTTGTTTTAGGAAAATTTTAGTTCACCAAATTTTTCTCCTAAGGAGAAATGAGTATGAAAATGAGTGTTATAGAAGAAGGCATCCTAACAACAGGGATAAGACAGATTTCCACATGGCCCCATCAGGTCTGGCTTGGTTTGTGACAGGTAGTGAATTACTTGGTTTGTTCTTTATTTTTAGTTACAAATGTGTCATCAGTTACAGGTAATGGGCTTACTCCTAAACTGGACACTTGATGAGACTGGTCCTCTTGGTCCTAAGGAAAAAAATGTAGGGACGCCTGGGTGGCTCAGTTGGTTAAGCAACTGCCTTCGGCTCAGGTCATGATCCCGGAGACCCGGGATCGAGTCCCACATCGGGCTCCCTGCTCGGCGGGAAGCCTGCTTCTCCCTCTCTCACTCCCCCTGATTGTGTTCCCTCTCTAGCTCTGTTTCTCTGTCAAATAAATAAAATCTTTTAAAAAAAGAAAAAAATGTCACTTTTAGAGGGCCAGAGAGACTCTGGGGTTTTGCTGCAACCCCTCAAGAATGACCTGGTAAAAAACCTTTCCAAGGCACTATTCTTGAAAGATACCGTATTACTTCATGCAGGGCACTTGACACAGTTGTTGAATTCTATATACAGGAGAATTTGAAGCCAACTGAATTAGGTTCGGAAAACAGAACTCAGGAATAAACTGAGTGGGTTTGATTAACCCATAAAAGAGAAGGTCAGGGGAAGGCAATAAATGTTTCCTGGAGTTGAAAGGGGAAAAGAAACCAATTGAGGTCAGGGTAAGTCTATTACCTAATATTGGCCAAGGAGAATGGTCTTCAGATTCTAAAAAGGACAGATCCAAGACTATTGAGGTAATATTAAAGCCCTGGATAGATAAGGAGATAAAGAGCAATACCTAAGCACTCTATTTTTTTATTTTAATAATTTATTTTATTTTTTCAGCATTCTAAATGTGTTTAAATCTCTTTCTCTGCCCCAGTGAATTTCAGGGGGAAGAGAGGATGAGCGCTTGGAAAGGAAATGGTAACTTAAAGAAGCAGCATCAGTTTTATGTGATCCCTCTGCTTAACATGAGGGGAAAATACTTTCCAGGCTGGTTTGCAAAAATATCATTCTCTATTTAGTGAAGACTGCCAAGAAAACTGTTGGAATTTTAGTGATTAGTTCAGCAACTTGGGTTGAATACAAAATACTGGTTCTGAAGGGATCCTCATATCAGCTCTAGTGCCAAAAAGCGCTTCACTTTAATCTTGAGTCTCAGAGAAATCCCAATGGTAAGCTATTGAGATGGCACCTCACAACAAAGGTTCCATAAAGAGAAGGTGCCCCAGATATTATCCAAAAGCATCTTTTGAAGGGACACACTGAGTATCTTAGAGCTTGTTTTCCTGTCATTCCAGACATATGACATGGAGCACACTTTCTACAGCAATGGAGAGAAGAAAAAGATTTACATGGAAATTGATCCTGTGACCAGAACTGAAATATTCAGAAGTGGAAATGGCACTGATGAAACATTGGAAATACATGACTTTAAAAATGTAAGTTGGAATATTTCACTTCCCAAGGGTTCCCACTTAAAATATTAGAACACTTTAGTCAAGTTAAAATTAGCCTTTAGCTTCCACTTACTTTATAAGACAAAGCCTTCCTTTAAATTCAGATTTTTGCCATCCTTGTCCTGGGGCCTTAAAAGATCACGGAACTCATTAACTTTGGCTATTTTAGGAAGTTTTTTTCTTTGTCTGTTTTTAGGGTTACACTGGCATCTACTTTGTAGGTCTTCAAAAATGCTTCATCAAAACTCAGATTAAAGTGATTCCTGAATTTTCTGAACCAGAGGAGGAAATAGATGAGGTATGTAAAAATATTAATAGTGGTAGGCAAAGCCATCATTTATTAGGTGTTAACTGTAAGCCAGATATTGTACTAAATGCTTTACTCTCATTTGATTCTTGCAATGACCCTATAAGTAGGTGCTATCATTATCCCCATTTTTCCACGAGGAAACTGGGTTCAGAACAAAAAAGTTACTTGCCCAAAGTGACACAGTGAGGAGCAGTTTAGGATCTTGAACTCAGGCCTTTCAAAAAACTAAAGTTCCTGCTGTTAGGTGCAACATTATACTTTTATACCTGGGTAGCCATTAACATTATGTACATTTCCTTCCAAACCGAAGTTTTAGTTAGAGGGCTAAGTTGGAGCAACAAAAACAATCCTGCTTAAATATAGTCTTAAAAAACAAAAGTCCCAAGGCCACCTGAGATCCTTACCACTTTTATCACACTGTGGCATTCACTTATTTTAAAAATTTCAGTTCATTCACTTTACCGTTGTATGCAGAGGCTGCTAATGGAATGATCTGCATTTAACCTTACTTGGAAAGACAAAAGCAAAGGTGAGAACTACCGTCTAATACAAATTCTCTGTAAACATACTGCCAGACCAGGGTAAGGTGACCTAAGATACTGGTGCAATCACTAAATGACCTCTGAAAGCCCAGTGGGAGATGGAGGATTATGGCCTAAAAACACAGCCATTGCTAAGGTCCTTCAAGCTCTTAATGTTCCCCTGTTACTCTGTCTGTAACTCCCGTGTGTTGTTATCAGTGAAGCAATAGGGTGAACCTTAGCTAAGGCCATCTTAGGGCGCACATTGCCGCAGTAGCCAGGAAAAAGCAAAGATTTGTTTGGTTTGTTTGATGGTTAACTGGCAAATCTCAAATGAAACTATGGCAATGGCACAGTGGTCTCTCTATATACTGTAAAGCCCTTTTTAGTCTCTCTTTCCTCCATTCTTTTTCACTATTTTCCTACACAGTGCTTTACATTTTAATTCTCAGCTACCCATTCATCTTTTGCTTTTGCTTTTCTTATTTTGGGGGCACGGGTGAGGTGGTATAAGGAGCACTTTATCCTTTCCTTTACCCAAGTCTCAGAACTATCATTAGCTCCCCAAAACATGCCACTGTTCTCCTATGGCCAGAAAAATTACAGACCCTTTTTACTTGAATTTCCAAGAAAAAGAAAAAACTTTCCCAAAGATGATCCTCTGCTCTCAAGGCTTATGGTAGTGAAAAAATGTGGAGATTTTTTTTAAAAATAAGCATAAATTCCACTGAGAAGGGTATGGGCTATAATGAGTGCTGTGAATTGTATAAGACTGATGAATCACAGACCTGTACCCCTGAAACAAATCATACATTATATGTTAATATAAATAAATAAGTAAATAAATAAACAGAATAAATTCAATGCATCTGAGGAACAGAACAACTTCCAGGATATTAAAAATTACTGCAGAAGGCAAGAATAAGATGAAAGGAAAATCAATAGGATAAAAGGGTACTATACGCTGCTTTTATAGAAAGTAATGTAAACATTTGAGTAGAGCCAGCCAGAATGAAGCCCTGAACTAAAACAAGATTAATTTTTCTGAAAAAGATAAAGGCAAAGGCCCATAATGTCTCATTTTGGCCCTAATTTACTCCTTAATTACTTTTGCCATATCTTTTAAATAACATAAGTATTTATCTTGTGATAGTGAGATTATCTTCAAGAAAATTCATATATATATATATCTCCAGGCTACAGACTTTTTATAAACAAGTTTGCAATTCTGGATGACAAAACCCCTTTTATTCTGTACTTTTCACCACTGTATCTATGGTTTGCGCATGCTAAACATGCAGAGCAGTTATATAAATAGCCCTGATTTTGCTAACAAAGCTAGTCAGCATACCAACCTCATTTTTTCTACAGTCCCCTTCAGTGCATCCCAAGGTCTTTACAGACTCAAGAGCAACAGAGCTAAGACTTGAGAGTTTTAAATGACTAGGGGGAAAATTATACAAAGTCATATTGCAAAGAACAAATAAAAACACTGAAATCATAAAACTAGAAAGAAACTAAAAAGAAAAGTAAAAACCTTATTAAGAGTAGGGGGAAATGTTAAGGCCCAAAAGACAAGTGAGTAAGAAGTAGGTATACAAGATAACTACTTCCACTTCAAGAAACCAAAGAGAAGGCAGTGTTCTTGGTAATATAAGAAAAAAACACTGCGAGAAAAACTGTAAACATCTAGAGTGAAAAGAGTAAAATAGTGGTAAGGCCAGTGAAGCCACAAGCTGGAGCCTTGATTTTAAGACAAAAAAGGCATCTTTTATACTGTAGCCAGCCACCATTAACAGGAAAATCCTGTAAAACCCAAATATTAGATTCGGTTGCTATTTAATTGATCTCACCAGCATAGATTTAAAGAGTTTTTTCAGCTTGAGATCAAATCCTGTTTGCAATCTTAGTTGCAAGCCAAAACATGGCAGGCACTCACAACATCCATTTAAAAGATCAGAAACAAATGTAAATCACTCAGGGTTCCAGAAGCCCAATTAAAACATACATGGCCCAGTGGGAGGCCCAGAAAATTATGGATAGCCTTCGTAGCTGAGTGAAATGGTAGCAGAGAAAACTCCTGTTACAGTAAGCAGCTTTAGTGTTGGACCCCAGAGAGGGATCAGTTGTTAACTCTCCCAACAGCAGCTACTGTATGCACAAAACAGAGCTACTTCACTAGCAGCCCTGGGATCCAAACTGTTATTCAGACTCAAAAGAGAGTATTTTCTAGTATCCCTTAATGTCTCATTCATTTTATTAATTTCTCTGCCTATCCCACCTTGAACTTATTCTCTCAGAATGAAGAAATTACCACAACTTTTTTTGAGCAGTCTGTGATTTGGGTCCCAGCAGAAAAGCCTATTGAAAACCGAGACTTTCTGAAAAATTCCAAAATTCTGGAAATTTGTGATAATGTGACCATGTATTGGATCAATCCCACTCTAATAGCAGGTATGCCTTCTTCTCCTTCCCCTCCTTCTTCTCCTCATTCTAAAGATAATAAAAGGTTAATATCCCATCATTTAGAGACTACATTTCTAAGAAAAGAATGATCAGCTTGTATCTTGTTAGATGAAACTGTATATGCTGACTGCTAAAGGAGGAAGGAATTTTTCACAGCCAAGTTATATATCAGATAAATTAATGCTGACAAGCTTTAAATATCCTAGCATCGGCAATGCCACCCTAATGTGACTAGTGATAGCAAAGGATTAATCTTTCTTTGCACATCTATATTTACTACAGTCAGGATACCAAACTATTACTCAAACCACTGTGTACCCAACCCAGGAACAGAGGAGAGAAGACCAAAACAATGTCCTGTTGTCAAGAATGATTCTGCGTGTCAAACAGTGACATTTCCCCTGAGAAGATCAGACGGTCACTATAATACCTTTTTGTGGCTGTTTTAGGAATCACTATAAAAGTAATTGAGGGCTACAGTTCTAGAGTAGAAGAGTCCAGCTCTCAACTTCCAGTCACCTCATAAAGAAGACAAAAGTCTCTGGAGGTCTTATTTTGCCCAGCTAACAGAGTCTGGCTAGATTACTCAAGAGATGTCGCTCTGACCAATGCAGGCATCAACTGGTACTCTTTGGCAGCTTTAAAAAAAAGGTGACCAAATACAATGTGATATTCTGGACTAGATGCTAGAATTTCTGCTTCAATGTTCTTTTTCTAAAAGATATTAGTCGAAATAATGATAAAATCTGAATAAAGTCTATAGTTTACCTAGTAGTATTGTACCAATGTTAATTTCTTAGTTTTCATAATTGTACAATGATTCTGTGAGATGCTAATACTAAGGGAAACTACCTAAAGGGTATATAGGAACTCTGTACTACCTTTGCAACTGTTTTGCAACTATAAGATTATTTCTACATAGAAAGGTTTTTTTTAAATTTAAGACAGGAAAGAGAGGGGAAAACGGAGGAAGAGAGAGTGCACCAAATCAAATACAGCAACTAAAAATTATTTACTGAGCACCTATCATAGGTAAAACATTGTGGGAGACACCTAAGTTCCCTGTCCTCATTTTTTTTAAGATTTTATTTATCTATTTCAGAGAGAGAAAGCATCTGAGTTGGGGGAGGGTCAGAGGGAAAGAGAGAGACTCCCAAGCAGACTCCACACCCAGCATGCAGTCCCACATGTGGCTTGATTCCAAGATCCTGAGATCATGATCCCAGTCAGAACCAAGAGTCCAATGCCCAGCTGACTGAGTCACCCACCCAGGCTCCCCCCACCCCACTGTCCTCATTTTTAAGATTAGGATGTTAGTAAGGCAAAGCATAAGTGTTTGATGCCAAATAAGAAGAATAGGTCTGCATGCATTGGAATAGTCAGATTTGTTTTGGGAAATCTCTTTAAAATTGTTGCTGTAGGAGTTTGGAAAAGTGGTTCATGCTTGCTTAAATTATGGCAGTGAGAAGACAAAGTGAAAATCTCTATTCCCAACCATAACCCTGAGCACTTCTTTCAAGAACCATTTGCAAAGCAGGTGAATCACAACTTTATGTTTATTACCTTAGTTTCAGAGTTACAAGACTTTGAGGAGGATGTCGAAGATCTTCACTTTCCTACCAATGAAAAAAAAGGCATTGAACAAAATGAACAGTGGGTGGTCCCTCAAGTAAAGGTGGAAAAAACCCGCCATGCCAGACAAGCAAGTGAGGAAGAACTTCCAATAAATGACTATGTGAGTTATGTTCATGTTACTCTTGTTAGAGGGGTAACAAAGAGCACCCCCACACACAAAATTCACTATCCCTTAGATCATAGTCATTAGAAGGAGAATGGTCATTGTTTTAACAAAAAATATTTAAGAAATTTGTAATCACTAAGAGGCTCATTCATAATCAATCTTGATTAATCTTGATCCAACTAAGGAATTTAACTTCTCCTCGGTCCCCAACTCATGTAGTCTTATAGTCCTTCCCTGCTTGGTGGGCCTCTTCTTGGTGAACCTTCCCCTCCAACCCTGGTTTATTCTTCTTTCAGACTGAAAATGGAATAGAATTTGATCCCATGCTGGATGAGAGAGGTTATTGTTGTATTTACTGCCGTCGAGGCAACCGCTACTGCCGCCGTGTCTGTGAACCCTTACTAGGTTACTACCCGTATCCATACTGCTACCAAGGAGGGCGGGTTATCTGTCGTGTGATCATGCCTTGCAACTGGTGGGTGTCCCGCATGCTGGGGAGGGTCTAATGGCAAGTTTGAGCTCAAGTGCTTAAACTTCTGGCAGCCAACATTTAATAAATGCATGCTATTAAATGAATTTCTGCCTATGAAGCACTTGGCTCCTAGTAGCCAGCACCCAGAATTACTTGTAGGTAATTCCTCTCTTCATGTCCTAATAAACTTCTACATCATCATCAATGGCCTAAACACACTGAGTAAGTGTTTGCTAAGAATGTTTCCTGCAGCTGAAATGGAGATCTGTCTAAGGTGGATGACAATGATGGAAACTTGCATTGTATCAGGTTTGGGGAGTGGGAAAGGGAAAAGCATAAGGATTCTCAAATACCTTATTTGAGATAAGGTAACTATTCTCAAATAGTTTACGACGCTGTATTGAGAAAGTGGAAATGAGGGGCTGATGATAAATTGTCCCCAGAAATGATGCATAAAAACTTGTCCTTTTATGTGCAGCCCCAATGTTTAATTATCTGAGAGACATATTGTGGTCTTGTTCAGGCATCTGTTACCAGCACTAAAATATTCTAAGTGTTCAGACTCAGCAAAGGAGAAAGCTAACCTAGCAAAAAGGGTCCCAGGCTCTCCTCCTGTAAACAGGAACTCAACTTTGGACAACTTCAACACCCAGGTCTGGCTTTTCTTCAGATCGGTGTCTGGTTACATAACTTTCCAAGGCAATTGTCTGGAAAGGTGGATGCATAAATATCATTCACAAAAATAGGCATCATAGGAAATCACCAAGCTAAGGAATCAAATGGGATTTTTTTTCCCTCCAAAACTGTAAGGAACTATCAGTATGTCACTTTCTTAAAGGAAGCCTAGTTTCCCATCCCCCGATACTTTGCCTGTGAAAAAGAAAAGGGGCAAAGGGGAGAGAAAAAGCAGTGGTCAGAGTATAGTGTTAATCTTGATGTCCCAGGCAGTTCTAGTTTCAAAATTTCTGTCTACCAATATGTCTCACCTTCTAGTATCATGACTCTAGCCCGTTCTTGCTCAACTTCAAGGTTAATGTGTCATGAGAATATCTGTCTGGCACTTTCCCTCAGAAAAGTATTTTCAAAGAGTAAAATCTTTACCAAGATGCCAGCAGGCCAGGAGTCATTTCCCCCTTTTTAATAGTTGAGGGAGCCAATAGAAACAGATTTGCCCAAGGCTGAGTTAAAATTAGCCAGTCATTAGTTGGTAATTAGCAAACATGCCACACTTGGATTACTGATTTTCACAGAATGAGCAATTTCACATATCTAGCAATATGCATCAATTTATAACTGAAATATGAAAATGCAAAAATATGAGATTAATTTGAGGTTGTGCAGACTTTATTATGTTCCCTATCATTGTTTTTAAATAAATGATTCATTTTTTAAAAATTCAATTTTTTTTCACAAATTAAGCCATTTATATGTATATTCATATATATGTATGTATGTATGTATTTTCAGTGTTCCAAGATTCATTGTTTATGCCCCACACTCAGTGCTCCATGCAGTACATGCCCTCAATACCCACCACCAGGCTCACCCATCACCCCCACCTCCCCTCCAAGACTCTGTTTGTTTCTGAGTCCAAAGTCTCTTATGTTTCATCTCCCTCTCCGATTTACCCTACTTCCCATTTCCTTTCCTTCTCCTACTGTCCTCTATATTACCCCTTATGCACCACAAGTAAGTGAAACCATGTGATACTTGACTTTCTCTACTTGGCTTATTTCACTCAACATAATCTCTTCCAATCCAGTCCATGTTGCTACAAAAGTTGGATATTCATCCTTTCTGATGGAGGCATAGTATTCCATTGTATATATGTACCACATCTTCTTTATCCATTCATCTGTTGAAGAGCATCTTGGCTCTTTCCACAGTTTGGTGATTGTGGCCATTGCTGCGATGAACATTGGGGTACATATGGCCCTTCTTTTCACTACATCTGTATCTTTGGCATAAGTACCCAGTAGTGCAATTGCAGGGTCATAGGGTAGCTCTATTTCTAATTTTTAAAGGAATCTCCACACTGTTTTCCAAAGCAGCTGCATCAACTTGCATTTCCACCAACAGTGTAAGATGGTTCGCCTTTCTCCACAGCCTCTCCAACACTTGTTGTTTCCTGACTTGTTGATTTTGGCCATTCTGACCAGTGTAAGGTGGTATCCCAGTGTGGTTTTGATTTGCCTTTCCCTGATAGCCAGTGATGACGAACATTTTTTTCATGTGTCTGTTAGCCATTTGTATGTCTTCTATGGGGAAGTGCCTCTTCATGTCTCCTACCCATTTTTTTATGCTGTGATCTTTATTTCGGTTGTTCAGTTTGAGGAGTTCTTTATAGATTTTGGATGTCAGCCCTTTGTCTGTACTGTCATTTGCAAATATCCTCTCCCATTCCGTGGGTTGCCTCTTTGTTTTGTTGACTGCTTCCTTTGCTGTGCAGAAGCTTTTTATTTTGATGAAGTCCCAAAAGTTCATTTTCACTTTTGTTTCCTTTGCCTTTGGAGACGTGTCTTGAAAGACGTTGCTGTGGCCGATGTCAAAGAGGTTACTGCCTATGTTCTCCTCTAGGATTTTGATAGATTCCTGCCTCACATTGAGGCCTTTCATCCATTTTGAGTTTATCTTTGTGTGTGGCATAAGAGAATGGTCGAGTTTCATTCTTCTATACGTAGCTGTCCAATTTTCCCAGCACCATTTATTGAAGAGACTGTCTTAACAATTGTTTTTAAGATTAGCCAATAATTTTAAATTCCTAAGACATGCAATTTTATGCAGTCTACACTGTACTATATATACTATGCTATGTGGGGTACAAATGAAGTAGAAGGTATATTCCTTATTTCCAAAGAAAAATAGGACTCTGAAAATATATAAGCCAAAGTACAGAAATTTAGACATAACTTAACTACAATTGTATAGGGCATACAATGTACATGTGCATAAACACCCAGACAGATGCACATATACACGTGGTCTAAAGAGTTCCATGTCACATTTTAGGGCTTAGAGTTCCTATTCACATTATTTTAATTCAGGAAGCATTTCTGTGTCAAATGAGATACCTCAACCTGCACATAGTTTCACATTGGGAAAGTGTGATCCCCTTAATGAGGCAGACCATGAGTTCAAAAGAAAATACAAGGACATCCTTTAAGAACCATTCAAATCATCTCATGTTTAGAAACAAACAAACAAAACCAAACACATTAGTCTGTCATCTCATATAGGCCCAGGCCAGGCTGAAAGAGAGAAAGCGTGATATCTAACTCCTGTCATCGATTTTTGACCCTCACTTGAGTTCTGTGCAGACTCCTTACACAGTACTTTTTTTTATGGCCCTCGGATCCACCCCATTGAAGCTCTGCCTCTTTTCCTTTTACCACCCCTTCCTAAGCCCAGCCTCCCCATTACAAGAAGTGACACCAAAGTAACTGACCTCCCAAGCCAGAGACCTGGCAGTAATTCTAATGTTCCCTGTCCTCCACTCCAGTCTCTCACCAAATCCTGCCAGTGTGTTCTAAACCACCCCTCACTTATGCTTACGGTCTAAGCCACAGCTGTCACAACCTCCTCCCTACTGAAGTCCCCAGGCAATAGGCTGAAACTAGAACAAATGCTTTCAAATAGTTAACTTTTCACTTAAAGATTTTATGATTGCCATTTCCCTTCCTGAAAGTCTATAATAGGTACTTACTACATTAAGGATTAGGCTTAACTTGCATTCAAATAGTCCTTCCTCAAACCACCCTTAGCACCACCTCTTATCATTTTTCTTCTCCCACTATGCTATCCACTCCTTTGCTTGTCTCAGTCACATTAGCTTCATGCTCCATTTGTGCAGTCATTCCATCTCATTTACAGAGTTTTCTCTCACTAATTTGAGGAAATTGTAAAAACCCACTTTTTTCTTACCTAAACATTAAACCTAAATCCTCCCTGCTTCATCCTATGCCTGTGTAAGTTAATATATTACTCAATGCACACATGATTTACATGGGAGTTTAACTTGCAAATTCTAGAAGAGGGCCTATACTCTCCCCCATTTTGTTCTGTCCAGAACCTAGCACAGTATCAAAAGCATGTAGGTAGTCTTCCAAATTTTTTCATTTATTTTTTAATTTAAATTCAATTAATTGACATATAGTATATTATTTGTTTCAGGGGTACAGGTCTGTGATTCATCAGTCTTATATAATACACAGTGCTCTTTACAACACATACCCTCCCCAGTGTCCAACACATACCCTCCCAGTTGCCCTATCCTCCTACCCGCCCACCCCTCTAGCAACCCTCAGTTTGTTTTCTAAGATTAAGAGTCTCTTATGGTTTGTCTCCCTCTCTGGTTTCATCTGAGAAAGAAGAGAAGTAAGAAGGTCAAAGAAAAACAGGAGGTTGTAAAAGAGCACAGCTATGAGGCTGTTCGGAATATTACTACAAAAAGTTGGCTTTGAGTTCTAGTGAAATTTGGGATGAAAGTCCTTATCTTACTTAAATCCATTTTGTATTCCTTATCTTTTGGCACAGTTCATTTATACACGTATGAAGAATTCTTCTAATCCCAGAATGATCAAAAGCATCAATGATTGCCCACAGCTCAATTATCTATTTCCATTATAATGCAGGCTTTTTGCATTTTCTTCCCAATTTTCAATGATTCCATGTGTAAAAAAGAAAAAAAGGCAAGAAGCACATCTGCTGTGAAATCACAAGAAATATCATATTACCTTTCAGATTCTTTGGGGATCTAAATTCCAATCAAGAAAAGTCAGGTGAGGCAAAGCCATCCATTGCTCCCACTCAGCATAAGGGCACTATGCATTAGTGTGCTCAGCACCTTCCTGCACACCTAAAATGGCTCTTTGGCAGGACTAGGGGCAAAGGAAATCTATTTTGAGTCTTTTTATATATAAGGCTCACTGTCTGGCTGAGTCCAAAACTGTCACTTTGGCTCCTAAAGTCTAACGCTGAAAGCTTACTGAGATAAATATGGACCTTCTCATTCAGGCTGTCAGGAAATGCGTGGATCTATTTTATTTATACCCTTAAAAATGATTTCATTTTGGCTTTCCTTTTTTGAAGAAGTTTCATTCTGAAGCTTAATTTTGCTGACAACATGCTGTTCCCTAACAAGAAAGAAAAGTGGCTCCATATTAAAAACCAGGTATTACTGTACACACACACACAAATATATCTGTGGCTCTTTCCAAAGTCCTGCTCCTAAATCTCCTCTAGTATCTTTAATTAATTCCCATGAGAGTTACTTACCCAAGGACTGCATTGATCATTTATTTAGATTAATAGGCAACTCTAGCATTGTGTAGCTTAATGAGTGAAGAGTCACTTATATGCTTACTGCTTTGATACTTGAGTTCCATTTGCCTATCTTTTCTTCCACTTATTTGAGACTCAGACTTATTGTCCTTGCTAAAAGGACTCAGAAAAAGGCAGATTGAACCAAGGAAATAGACAAACATTGCATCCTTCAATGCAAACAAACAAACAAAACCCAGCAATTCCACAGTGCTGAGATGATCTTAGCCTAACAAGTGATATGTATATACTCTCTATATTTATCCTTCCCTGCTGATGCTATCATTTGCCATTCTGAATTTTCCACTGACAGCAGTATTTCTGCTGGCCTTACAGAGACGTTGACTACTAAAACACAATTCAGGCTCATACCCATATCAATCATTAGTGAGCCGAGAACAAGAAACTTGCCAAAGGTAGGAGATTTAGGGTATAGGCCCTAGCTATGGTTGAGTTGCTGAAGTAGAAAGCAAGAAAGCAACGATGTGATTAGCTACAGATAGAACACAGGGATTTGAGTTTGTTTATTTTGTAAAGGGGTCCATATGGCATGCCTGCTCTCAAATTCAGTGTGTCCACTAAAATCCATTCCTTGTGGTGGAGGTTGCCATTTCACAGCCATGTTGCTCTGGCCACATGTATCTCTCTGGTACACCACTGCAGTGTAAATTCCCCAGGTTCCCAATAATAGCTTTTAATGTTTTGGTTATGCTAAATCATATCACGTTTAAATCAGAATGGTTTGTGGTTGATCTTTCACATTTCCTGTTCCTCCAAACTACTTCTCTCTTTGAGAGTGTCTTTCTTCAATGCATGTCCATCTAGGGTAATTGTTTCACTAACGATCTACAAGATATGAAGAACCCAACATTCTATTCTGCTAGACACTGTGGCATGGCAGGGAGAAAATAAGTTATTGTCTAGTCATTTACAATAATTTTGGTACCATAAAGTCTGTACCTTCTAAACAGTTAAGAAAGTATGAGAGAACTTTTCAGAAGAATTCAAAAAGGAGAGCAAGAATTCTACATATGCTCTGAGACAGAGAACTTCTCTCTTTCAAAAGCCAACAGTGATGGTTTTCTGAGGATCAGCCTACCAATTTTGCTGAGAGATACCACAGATTCCTGATTTCCCAAAGATACTTGTTTTCTGTCATCTTAAAAATCCAGTTCAGTGGCATATAACAGAAAATCCCAAAGCAGTCCAGTCAATTGACCCTTACACCTATCTTTCTGCTCCACCATCCTCAGTATGCACTTTCCATTCTCAAGGTCATTTCATGATCTGAGCTAACTCCAGTGATAGCCATCATGTTCATATTCCAGAGTGACATCACAAAGAAGCTGTGTAGGACAAAAGTACACCCTCCATCTTTTAGGGAGACTTCAAGTTACATGTTACAAGCCGGAACTTAGCCACATGGCCAAATGTACCTTCAAAGGAGATTGGTAATAGTCTTTGATCTGGGCCCATTACCACACCAAATGAAACCATGTGAGAAAGAGAGAAGTTATGCTGGGGGAGGCAAATGCCAATGCTGGCCACACCTAGTTATTTGTTATGAGACCTAAAATCTCTATTATTAAAGTCATCCCTTTTGTATTCAGTTACTGTCTTTCAAAACCTCTAAATGTAAATATACTACTTGAAAAGTGATAAAACGTTAAATTAAGACCCATTTTTGTATGATTACAAACCAGTTTATGAGATTAACTTTTTTCTCTGAAGAAGGTGACCATAAGTAAAGAAAATAAAGAACACTAATGGGAAAACAAAGTATGTGTTAAGGAAAAGTATCAACAGGACTCTTGAAGCCAAGACACTGCAGGTTGAAAGGCTGAGGGTAGGAAGAGCCAAAAACAGTTTTCTTTACTTCACAATTTTGCTGAGGACTAACCCCACATGTCTAGGTTGATACAATGGTATGAAATTGCTGTCGTCTGTAGATCATGCCCAAAACTAATGTGTCACAAAGCAAATAATTCCATTAACTACTATCTTTTGTAAGGCTTTTATTTGTTTTCATTTTTATCAGCAAAGTGGGGAGGTGATTCTAAAAGATTTAGAACAGGTTGGTAAAAGGAGAGAAGGAAAACTTTCAAATAACTGTAGCTCTTTAACTGGAATCAAAGTAGAGCACCATTTGAAAAAAGTATGGGGACACTTTTTTTTTTTCAAAAACCCTTATGAATTTTTGGAGTAAGACCTTTACAAAATGAATATTATCCATCAAAGAGGTTTTGTTCTGACAGGCTTAAATTGACTAGAAAAGTTCATCTTCTATATTATAGGGAATCAAAATGTGTCTAGTAGAGCAAATTTCACGACACATCATACACCGAGCAGATGTGAGAATCTAAGGCCAGAAAAAACAAGTTTTATTTTACTGTCACCCAGGGAAATTTCCCTTTTCTTTCAAGTAGCCAATAATCCACGCTTATTTTTCTAAATCTTCATTTTTTGCACTATCAATGGATCCATCCATCATCCCTATGAATATGGCTTTGGAGATATAAAAGGCTGTAACCAATTTATAGACAAATCCCAGGAGTATAAACCTTTATATTCAGAGAAACTTGGATGACTATTTAGGCCACCAGAGAAAAAATTTTAAAAAATTATTAGCTTAAAACTTATTTACAGTCTTTGGGCCAACCAACACAAATGGATTCCCTACAGTACATTCATTGTGGGTATTCAATGAATATTAACCAACATTCCCTAGTGTTTTGACTCAGTATTATATTTAGGCATCTTAAGAATATAGCCCACTTAAAGTACTGAGAGATTTCTTCTCAGGAACCACTTGTCTTGATATTGGGTCCAATTTTTTTCTAAAATTTGTTTTTCTCGTGTTTACATTTTATTAATGAATTAATCCTTCCCTTTGAGTTTATAAAAAGTTTTACAGAAAACACTGAGAAATGTTTTCATCTGAGAGTATTGCTACCATAGTCTCAGATATTTTGACTTTGAGGGACTGGGAGAAGGGGAGGGATAGTCGATCTTTTTTAGCTTTTCATCAAAGCCCTTAAGCATGTGCCCTTCCAGTTTTGTTTAGATAATAATTATATGGTCTATAGGAGCTGAGGGGGAAAAAACCCTCAAAACATAGAAAATTGAAATTTATTTCTTTTTTCTTAAGATTTATTTATTTATTTGACAGAGAGAAACACAGCTAGAGAGGGAACACAAGCAGGGGGAGTGAGAGAGGCAGAAGCAGGCTTCCCACAGAGCAGGGAGTCGGATGAGGGCTCCATGCAGGGCTCAATACAGGGCTCAATGCAGGGCACCATCCTGGAACTCGAGGACCATGACCCAAGCTGCAGGCAGATGCTTATTGACTGAGCCACCCAGGGGCCCCGAAATTTATCTTTCATCAAGCATTCAGGTTATTTCCCTCTTGGTGTCTAATTTCACATGCCAAAGCATATTGTTTTAAAACTGGAATGATTCAACATCTCATAACTTTTCTTACTTATTTTTCTACATTTCACACCTTATTCAGAAGTGCTCAATGGGAATACATGTTACTCACAAAAGAAGGGCTATTTTTCACTTTATAGAGTAGGAAGTCTGGGAGACCATATTTTTCAGATATGGTATTTTTCAGATAAAATTTATAGAATTCAAAGTTTCATTCTGTGTCATCTTTGAAAAATGAGCAAACCTACATCGAAGGTCACATTCCTACCCCACACAGAAGTGGCCCTTGTCTCCTATTATCTAACCCCCAGGAAAAGATTTCTATACTAAAATAGAGAAAAGACCTTCTCGACTTCTTTGTTATACAAAGGCTAAGATCAATAGACTTACTGTGCTCCCTACTGGCAAAACTGAGAGCTACAGCCAGCATCAAAAATTTATTCGACAAAAACCTTACAGAACTAGGAATTTTAAATTTGCTCATGATGCTCAGAAACAGGATATCTTGCCATTTGAGTTCCAAAATTACCAAAAAAAGACTTTTCATTAGCCTGAGAGTAGAAGTGAAGTCACAGCACCTCCTGGTCAAGCTGAATATGGATTCATATACTAGTGCCATTCCACATTTTTGTCAGTGTTACTAGGTATTCACTGGGTTCTGATCAAACCATATCTAAACATAGCCTGATCCAGGGGTTCTCAAACTTTAGTCTGCATCAGAAACTCCTGGGGTGCCTAGTTAAAAATGTACAGTCTTAGTCTAAGGCCCAGAAAATCTGATTCTGCAGGTTTGGGATGAAATTCTGGGGTCTGTATTTTATCAGTTCTTCCCTTCCCTGGTGATTCTGATGCAAATAGCTCAAGGAATACATTTTTAACACCATTGGCATATTGTTTGCAAGCCACCTTAATAGTGTGGTCAGAATAATTACTGACTTATATGTCAACACCACCACCATCACATTCTTTCTACCCCTCTCATAAAATACTTTTTTTTTTATTGTTACTAAAATTTTTTTTCCAGTGTTTCAAGATTCATTCCCCATTCCCCACACCCAGTGCTCCACGCTTTAGGTGTCCCCAGTACCCACCACCAGGCTCTCCCATCCCTCCACCCCCCTCCCTCCAAGTCCCTCAGTTTGTTTCTGTGTCCAAAGTCTCTGTTGTTTTGTTTCCCTCCCTAGATTACCCTAGTTCCCATTTGCTTTCCTTCTGCCACTGTCCTCCAGTTTGCCTCTCATGCACCGCAACTAAGTGAGACCATGCGATACTTGACTTTCTCTTCTTGGCTTATTTCACTCAGCATAATCTCTTCCAGTCCAGTCCATGTTGCTACAAAAGTTGGATATTCATCCTTTCTGATGGAGGCATAGTATTCCATTGTATATATGTACCACATCTTCTTTATCCATTCATCTGTTGATGGGCACCTTGGCTCTTTCCACAGTTT
>PITA01023978.1:0-20994 GCA_004023965.1 Spilogale gracilis
CTAACTTTTTTTTTTTAAGGATTTTATTTATTTATTGACATCACAAGTAGGCAGAGAGGCAGGCAGAGAGGAGGAAGCAGGCTCCCTGCCAAGCAGAGAGCCCGACGCGGGCCTCGATCCCAGGACCCTGCGATCATGACCTGAGCCGAAGGCAGAGGCTTTAACCCACTGAGCCACCCAGGCGCCCTATACATTTATTTTAAGGAGATCAAAATGATCTGAGAATTGTTGTGCTTTCATATTTATCTTCTCTAGTTGTGTAGTTTGTAAATTATCCAATGGGCCGTCTTTTCCTAATGTGTGGTTAATTTACAAATTTTACAAAATAATTTTTTCTTGCAAGCTTATACTTTTGATTTTTTTTAATTTTTAAAAAATTAACATATAATGAATTATTTGTTTCAGGGGTGCAGGTCTGTGATTCATCAGTCTTCCACAATTCACAGCACTCACCACAGCACATACCCTCCCAGGGTCCATCACCCAGCCACCCATCCCTCCCACCCCCCTTCCCTCCAGCACCCTCAGTTTCCGGAGATTAAGAATCTCTTATGGTTATTTCCCTCTCTGATTTTGTCTTGTTTCATTTCTCCCTCCATTCCCCTGTGATCCTGTCTTGTTTGTCAAATTCCTTATATTAATGAGATCATATGATACTTCTCTTTCTCTATGAGTGAGTTTTTCCACCTTGTCCTTTTGTCCAGAGAAGAATAGATGAATGAGAGAACAAAGTGTTAAAAGGGTAACAACGACCCTAGAAGAATATACACTAAACAAATCAGAAGAGACCTTCCAGAAAGTGGTCGCTTTTCTGTTCATAGAATTACTGCTATTCTTTTCTTCAGTCTCCTATTGAGTTTATAGGTGTTCAAAATGGTTTGATACCTATTTAGCTGTGTACCTGGGACCAGACAAAATTTAGGTCTCCTACTTCTCCGCCATCTTGCTCCTCCCTACATAATAATTTTTATTTTTATTTATTTTTAAAAAATATTTTATATATTTATTTGACAGAGAGAAACAGCTAGAGAGGGAACACAAGCAAGGGGAGCGAGAGAGGGAGAAGCAGGCTTCCCGCTGAGCAGGGAGCCTGATCTAGGGCTGTCCCGGGACTCCCTGATCATGAACTGGGGGAAGGCAGATGCTTAATGACTGAGCCATCCAGATGTCCCTACAAAATAATTTTTAAAAGAAACCTTCTCCAACTAAATTTGGAATGTAAGTAGATTGTTTTTTTTTTAAACTGTACATTTGTCATTACCTTAAGAAAATGTGCTGTGTGTTAAATATGGAAACAGTAAAATACATTAAAGCAGTGTAATGTTATAAATGTTTATGAAATGTATTACCATTGGACTCTATTGATTTTACCATTGAACTTTAAAAAATGGCAGTGTTCCTTAGTGATTTTTAAAAGGAATAAATAAAAATTTTATTTAGATCCCCATTTCCAGTAACCCAATTACTGCATAAAGCAAGTACCTTCCTTTATCTTGGTCATATCAAAGAAAAAAAAGAAACTATTTTTCAACTTACAAGATGAGTGACTCTAAGGACATAAACATATAGGAAATAATTTTCCCTTTTGGAATTCCTTTTTTGAAGTGATTTTAATTTTTAAATTATTATTTTTAAGTTTTTATTTAAATTCCAGTTAACATACAGTATAATATTAGTTTTAGGTGTACACTTTAGTGATTCAGCACTTACATATAACAGTCAATGCTTATCATACTAAGTGCACTTTTTTTTTTAGGATTTTATTTATTTGAGATAGAGTGAGAGAGCACAAGTAGAGGGCAGAGGGAGATGGAGAAGCAGGCTCCTCGATCCCAGGACCCTGGGACCATAACCTGAGCCGAAGGCAGATGCTTAACCTACTAAGCCACCCAGGCACCCCCAACCAAGTGCACTCCTTAAGCCCCATCACCTATTTTACCCATTCCCCACCCATCTCCTCTCTGGTAACCATGTTTGTTCTCTTCCTGTTCTCTTCAGTTTGTTTCTTAGTTTGTCTTTCTCTTTTTCTACCCCTATGCTCATTTGTTTTGTTTCTTAAATTCTATATATAACTGAAATCACACAATATTTCTGACTGACTTATTTTGCTTAGCATAATACTCTAGTTCCATCCACATTGTTGCAAATGGCAAGATTTCATTCTTTCTCATGACTGAGTGATATTTCTATATACACACACCATATTTTCTTTAGACAATCTTTAGTCAGTGGACGTTTGGGCTATTTCCATAATTTGGCTATTGTAGATAATGCTGCTATAAACATTGGGGTGCATGCATCCCTTTGAATTTGTATTTTTGTGTCCTTTGGGTAAATACCTAGTAGTGCAGTGGTTGGATCATAGGGTAGTTCTATATTTAACTTTTTGAAGAACCTCCGTACTATTTTCCAGATTTGGTTGTGCCAGTTTGCTGAAGTAATTTTTAGTTTAAGCATGGGGATTTAAAAGTGTTTTCTTGCTAAATTAAAGGTCATCGGTATTATTTCCCTTTGCCTTTGAAATTGTCTTGGCTCTCTGACTCTACTTTCTGGTGGTCTGTATTCTGGGTTTTTTTTTTTTTTTTAAAGGATTGTATTTATTCATTTGAAGAGGGAAGGGGAGGAGCAGAGGGAGAGGGACAAGTGGACTCTGTACTGAGTACAGAGCCCAACACAGGGCTAGATCCCACGACCCTGAGATCATGACCTGAGCTGAAACCAAAAGTCAGACACTTAACCGACCAAGCCACCCAGGTGCCCCTGTATCTTAGATTCTTTTCTCTCTATCTTTTTTTTTTTTTAGATTCTTAATGGACCTCAGCTTTTTGCTCTGTGATCCTAATCTTTCTTTCTTTTTAAAAATGTTTATTTATTTATTTATTTATTTATTTATTTTTATTTTTATTTTTTTAAGATTTTATTTATTTGACAGAGAAACACAGCCAGAGAGGGAACACAAGCAGGGGGAGTGAGAGAGGGAGAAGCAGGCTTCCCTGCTGAGCAGGGAGCCCGGTATGGGACTCGATCCCAGGTCTCCGGGATCATGACCTGAGCCGAAGGCAGTGGCTTAACCAACTGAGCCACCCAGGTGCCCCTTATTTATTTTTTAAAAAGATTTTATTTGAGAGAGAGAGATCGTGCATGTGTGTGAGCAGGGGATCACAAGCCAGGGTTGGGGAGGACCAGAGGGAGAGGGACAAGCGGACTCCACCAAGCAGGGAGCCTGATGCTGGCTCAATCCCAGGACCTGGGACTATGACCTGAGCCAAAGGCAGACACTTAACTGATTGAGCCTCCCAGGCGCCCCCCCCCCCCATCTTAGGTTCTTGGTGTGCACATATTTGAATGCAGTAATTGTGGAGGAAAAGTAATAGCTCCATAACAAATATTCTGTAGGAGCTTGGGTAGAATGTTCTCCCTGTGGTAATCATCATGACGATTCATTGAGCATTAACTATACACTTAGCTTTGTGCTTGACTTGAGGGGATTATAGAGCTTATCAAGACAGATTTGGTTTCTCCCCTTATGCATATACCTAACATCTTTTAATCACTTAATTCTACTGCCTCCCAAAGCCTATGTCTAGGAGAAAGGGAGAATCAGCTTATTGTCCTGGAGAGTTTGTTCTAAGACTTTTGTGAAACCTGAGTCCAGCTTTAAGTAAGAATCATGACTTAACTGCCTCAAAACTATCTAGTCTATTTATCAATCTTTAGTCCTCTTCTTTTTTGAGTTCTGCCCTTTGAGTGATCAAGGAATGGAAAAATCATTCCTAATGCCACTGTTTTAGTTAATACGTGTGAAAGTGCTTTGAAAGAAGTGAAAATTCACATAAATAACAGGGAGTATGTTATTATTAGCACTAGGGAGGAGATAGGAATATTTCCTGAAACATAAACCTATACTTACCATGCCTGTACAGTCAGTGGTCAGATTGTGTCTAATATAATTTCTTCAATTAATATTTGTGAAAGTGCTTTGAAAACAGTGAAAACCTATACAGGTAGAATGGAATGGTTTTATTATCATTGTTAATACCTGGAGAGAAGGTATTGAGTTGAATTAGATTATGAAATAACCACCTGTTATTATGCTAATACAAAATTTAGACAGTTTGTGTCATGGTAACTTAGTTTTAATTATTTTAAAAGCTCACAGCAATTTTATGCATAGTTATTTATTTATATATCTTTGGTGATAAGGTGCAGGTGGCTAACTTTTTGTACAAATAAGTACTGCCTATCAAGTACACAGTAAAAATTGAGTCATTTAATCATAGTCAATCACAATTAGTAGCCAACTTCAGCCTTTCTACTTTTCAGGCTCATAATACTAACCTCCAGTCAATAATTGCTATTTATTTTTAAAAATGCCATTTATTTTTACTAATTAGTAACAAAAATGACTCAGTGAAACTCACAAAGGAAATTGTCCAAATTTAAGATTTAAATCCCTTAGCTCCTGGTTTATGCACCATTAATTATGCCTTTATTACTATCATTATTTATTTAACATTCCTATAACATTATTAACAAATTGCTTTAAATTGGTCCATTCACAAGTCTTACAATGTTTAATTAGCTTCATTAGAAAGTCTCTGGTGGTTGATTCATTAACTATCAGATTTCCAGATGTTAAAAAAATTACTTTTCTCTACAAAACTAATAGTATGGCCTCTGAATTCACTTTCACTATGTTCTTTTCATTGCTTGGTTGTTGTCTCTCAGTGCCTAAAATAAGGTCTGATCTCTCTTTGGGGAACTGTGCTGTTGTAGAGCCATTCAGCTTCAGTTTTCTTTACTCTTCAGTCTGTTCTCTCAGGATTGTGTAGTATTTTTTTCTGGATCTGGAATACTTCAATTTGTATACAAACAGGCTCTTATTTTAGGATGTTTTATTTATGTTAGATTAAGAAGTAACCAAGATAATCTCCCCATTTTACTTCCTCTCTAATGGTTTATGTTCTCTTTCTTGCTCACTTTCTTCTCTGCTTCCTAACTATTCTTTTATCCAGAAAACCTTTATTTATTTATTTATTTATTTTAAGATTTTATTTATTTGACACAGCGAGAGAGGGAACACAAGCAGGGGGAGTGAGAGAGGGAGAAGCAGGCTCCCCACTGAACAGGGAGCCCGATGCAGGGCTCGGTCCAGGGACTCCAGGATCATGACCTGAGCCGAAGGCAGACACTTAGACTGAGCCACCCAGGTGCCCCCAGAAAACCTTTAATTGAACATCTAACTTGCCTTAGGAAGCTCTGAAAATAAATTATAATGTGATTATCACATACTGTACTGGAGTACAGTACTATAATGGAGGTATGTATATTCAAGGTGCTTCTTTGGTAACCTAGAGGATAATCCTTAAAGATTAGTCACCAATATGCCTTTCTTCCGTTCATTATTCTGTATTATTCTATATTTACTTCAGATAGCTTTTCTACTTTTCAGGTTTTAATATAATTTCTATGCTGATGAGACTTAATTTTTTTCCCAATCACTAATACGTTTTCAGCTTTGTCAATTAAATTATTCCATTTGAAGAATCCTTTGGAATATATGTGCAACATACCTGAAATGAGTTTCATTTTCTTGCAACTAACTTGCTCTCTAATGTCTCCATTTCTTTTTTTGTTTGTTTGTTTGTTTTGTTTTTAAGATTTTATTTATTTATTTGACAGAGAGGTCACAAGTAGGCAGAGAGGCAGGCAGAGAGAGAGGAGGAAGCAGGCTCCTTGGTGAGCAGAGAGCCCGATGCGGGCCTTGATCCCAGGACGCTGAGATCATGACCTGAGCTGAAGGCAGAGGCTTAAGCCACTGAGCCACCCAGGCGCCCTAATGTCTTCATTTCTTTCAATGATACTAACATTCATAATTTTCCAGGCTTATAAATTTGAGGGTTCTTTTGTTATCCTCTTTTTTTTCTCCATTATCTAATCTAATTGAATTTTTGTTAATTCTCTTTTTATTGTATAGAATTATTATTCAATAATATATGAATTTAAATATTTCTCTAAGTTCCTACCTTGATGACTTCCAGTTGCTTATTAGGATTAGACAGCTCAGACCAGATATTAGGTCTTCTGTCAATTAGAATAACTTCTATACTTTGAAGATTGATGTCCATTAATATAGACAAATTCTTATGTATTTAAAAATTATCATTGTTTTATATTGATACATGTACTATTACTCTGCATGATATATTTATCCATTTATATAGAAATCATTTTATATCCATTTATGTATCTACTTATCTTTATGTAGAACTGCTTCTATCATATCTGTTTGGTAAAACATGACAGTTTTAGTTTGTCCTTCTTGTCCAAATCTTGAAGCTACTTCCTTAATGCCCTTACTCTAGTGAAGCTAAGAAAAAAAAAGAAAGAGTAGAAGAGAGTGATAAGATTAGAGAATATGAAAAGTGCCATGTTTATAGGTCCCTGTTTTGCTGTTTCTTTCATTCATATTATTTTGGTTTATTTTTTATTACCTTCTCCTCATCCCCATGTTTATTGACATAATTTAACTCTTTTGTAAAATACAGTTTACCAGTCATGCTCAAATGTTTTTTCCAAGTCAGTAAAGTATTATTTCCTGAGTAGAATTTACAGTTACCTGCTTAGCACATTTAAAAAAGTTATATGTCACTATATATAATAGTTAACTCAAAATGGATCAAAAACCTAGATATAAGAGCTAAAACTATAAAACTCTTAGACAAGAAAAAACAAGTGTAAATCTTCATAGATAAGACATTTAAAGCACAAGCAACCTAGGGAAAATAGATAAATTGGATGTCAGCAATATTAAAAACTTTTATTTTTCCAAGAGCACTATTGGGGCACCTGGGTGGCTCAGCCATTGAGCAGCTGCCTTCGGCTCACATCATAACCCCAGATCCTGGGATTGAGCCCTCCATTAGGCTTCCAGCTCAGCAGAGGGCCTGCTTTTCCTTCTCCTACTCCCCCTGCTTATGTTCCCTCTCTCTTTCTGTGTCTCTGTCAAATAAATAGATATATTTTTTTAAAAAAGGCACTGTCAAGAAAGTGAAAAGACTAATTATGTGACGCGATGGAAGTGTTCGCTTAGGTTAAGGTGGTAATCATTTGAGACATATAAATATCAGATTTACAGGTTGTGTACACCTTAACATTACACACTATTTTTGTTTTTGTCTTTATTTTTTCTGTGACCCAGCCACCCTATCCCTCCCTCTACCTCCCCCAGAAACCCTCAGATTGTTTCCTGAGATTAAGAGTCTTTTATGGTTTGTCTCTCTCCCCGGTCCTTTTGTTTCGTTTTTTTCCCTCCCTATCCCCCACGACCCCCTGCCTCAGATTCCTCATATCAGAGAGATCATATGATAAGTGTCTTTCCCTGATTGACTTAGTCCTTATTTTTAATGGGTAAATTGTCCATAAGATGTATCATTAATCATTTTAATATTTCAATATCAATCATTTTTACTTTAATAATTTTGTTTTATTTAATCATAATCATTTTAATATTTTTAGGCATTTAAGTTTAGTTTTTCCTTCCATTATTATGAGTAACGGTGTATTACAGTGATTAGGAACCCATAGGTATGTCTTTGAGCAAGTTATTTGATCTTTTGAAAGAACCTACCTCATAAAGCTGTTTTGAGGATTAAATGAGGCAATACACGTAATGTAGCATAGTAGTTGTTCTGAGTACATAGTTCTCAGTAAATGCTAATGTAAATGTCACTGGGATGAATATCTTAATGTATATAGTTTTTTACTTAATTGAGAAATTTAGGACTAATTTCCCTAAAGTAGAATTAACTTAAAGTCTGTATATTTTTATGGTTCCTGAAATATGCTTTTAAAAAAGTTATATCATGCAATGTAGCATTTGTAAGTGAAGATACCAACTTCCTATACTTTGCTAGCCTTGGGAATTTTATGAGTTAATGGAATGGTATATCATTTTAATTTGTATCTGTTTGAACCTTTTTATAAATGTTTACTATCTGTACTTTCTTTTTTACTGAACTTTCTCCATGTTTTTAGGGCTAAATTTCTAAAGTGAAATTTAGAATAAAATTGGCCACTAGCTGTATGCTGTGATCTGAATGTTTATGTTTCCCCAAATATCCATATGTTGGAATCCTAATGCTCAGTGTGCTGGTATTAGGAGATGGGACCTTTGGAAGGTGCTTAGGTCATGTGGATGCAACCCTCACAAATGGGATTAGCACCCTTATAACGGAGACTTCACAGATCTTTCTAGGTCCTTTTGCCATGTGAGAATGCAATGAGAAACCTGAAGGCTGAAAAAGGGCCCAGAACCCGACAAAACTAGGACTCTTGTCGTTGACTTCCAACCTCCAGTGAGAAATAAATATCTGTTGTTTATAAGCCACCCAGTTCTGTGATATTTTGTTAGAGCATCCCAAATGGACTAAAATAGTATGCAATTTGTATTTTTAGGCTTGATATTATGATTTACAAATCGTTGACATTCATTTCACTATTGTAATGCCATTTTGTTTTAAGATGCACAGTTGGCTATGGAATGATAGGCCTAATGTAATGATTTCCCAGATTTTTTAAAAAATATTTTATTTATTTGACAGAGGGAAACACAGCTAGAGAGGGAACCAAGCAGGGGTTGTGAGAGGGAGAAGCAGGGAACCCAATGCAGGGTTCTTGATCCTAGGACTCCGGGATCATGACCTGAGCTGAAGGTGGTAGACACTTAACGACTGAGCCACCCAGGTGCCCCATGATTTCCCAGATCTTATTTTCTTCTATTATTTTACTGATATAAGCAAATCACTGTGGAAATACTTAAAGAACTAGAATATTATTTTAAAATGTTCTTCAAACAAAGGTGTTGGTATGATGATATTCTTTTCTAAAGAGATTAAAATGATATTTATACTGTGTTATTTATATTATTAGAATTAATTTTACTCTAAATAGATATATATAGGATTAAAAACAGACTTTAAAGTCAGGTCAATGCTGAACCCTAACTTTTACATGTGATGTAACATTTGAAAACCAGCTTTCTCAATTGTAAAAATGGGGATAATAGGGAATTCCTCTTATAGAATTAAATTAATTTAGTTAGGTAAGATTATAAAGTGTTAGTACAATGCCTAGTACATAGGAAATGCTTAAACCTGTTATTGATGATAATAATAATAATATTTAGTTTTACTAGTTGTTCTTTGTTTTGCTCCAAACTTTCTGAAAGGATTTCTTGAATAAAATTACTTGTTTTGAGGAAGCTAAAAAAACTAAATGGTATCAGTTGTCTTTATTAATTGAAAAAGACCATAACAAGAAAAAAAAAATCACTTCAGTTCTCCATACCTTTTATTCCCACTCAAAAAGAATAATTCCTTTGCATATTAGTTACCAGATATAAAGAGCACAAGCTGTATAGCCTAGTAGTTGGCAGGAATTTTATTTTATTTTATTTTATTTATTTTTTTAAAGATTTTATTTATTTATTTGACAGAGGGAGAAATTGCAAGTAGGCAGAGAGGCAGGCAGAGAGAGCAGAGGAAATAGGCTCCCTGCTGAGCAGAGAGCCCGATGCGGGCCTCGATCCCAGGATCCCGGGATCATGACCTGAGCTGAAGGCAGAGGCTTTAACCCACTGAGCCACCCAGGCGCCCAAGAATTTTATTTTTTAAGTGTTATTATTAGTTTCAGGTATACAATATAGTGATTTAACAATTCTATTCATTACTCAGTGCTTATCATGATAAGAGTACTCTTAATCCCCTCCATGCATTTCATCCATCCCTCCACCCACCTCTCTTCAGGTAATCATCAGTTCTCTAAGAATCTGTTCTTTAGTTTGTCTCCTTTTTTGTTTGTGCATTTGTTTTGTTTCTTAAATTCTGCATATGAATGTAATCATATGGTATTTGTCTTTGTCAGTCTTATTTTACTTAGCATTATACTTTGCTGATTCATCCATATTGTTGCAAATGGCAAGACTTCATTCTTTGTTATGGTTGAATAATATCCCATTGTGTGTGTGTGTGTGTGTGTGTGTGTGTAGATAGATGTAGATATCACACCTTTATTCATTCATCTATAGTGGACACTTGGATTGCTTCCATATCTTGGCTATTGTAAATAACGCTGCAGGAAACAGAGCTACATACATCTTTTTGAATTAGTGTTTTCATTTTCTTTGTGTAAATAGTGGCACTACTGGAAAATATGGTAATTCTTTCCTACTTTTTTGAGGAAAATCATCTGTATTGTTTTCCACACTGGCTGCACTAATTGGTATTCCTATCAGTAGTGCATGGGAGTTCCTTTTTCTCCACATCCTTGCCAGCACTTGTTTCTTGTGTTTTTTATTTTAGCCATTCTGACCAGTGTGAGGTGATGTCTCACACTTTGGATTTGCATTTTCCCTGATGATGAGTGATACTGAACATCTTTTCATGTGTCTGTTGGCCATCTGAATGTCTTCTTTGGAGAACTATCTGTTTATGTTTTTGCCCATTATTTAATTGGATTATTTGAGTGTTTTTCAGTGTTGAGTTATATAAGTTCTTTATATATTTTGGATACTGTTTATTGGTTGTGTTATTTGCAAATATCTTCTCCCATTCAGTAGTTGTATTTTAGTTTTGTTGACTGACTCCTTTGCCGTGTAAAACTTTTTATGTTGATGTTGTCCAGTAGTTTCTTTTTTTTTTCTTTTCTTTTTTTTGCTTTTATTTCCTTTGCTTCAGGAGACATAAATCTTAAAAAATGTTGCTATGGCTGATATCAGAGAAATTACTGCCTGTGCTGTCTTCTAGGATTTTTATGGCTTCAGGTTCTTAACCCGTTCTGCGCTTACTTTTGTGTATGGTGTAAGAAAGTGGTCCAGTTTCAGTTTTTGCATGTAGCTGTCCAGTTTTCCCAATACCATTTGTTGAAGAGACTTTTTCCCATTGCATATTCTTGCCTCTTTTGTTGAAGATTAATTGACTTCATTTATTCATGGATTTATTTCTGGGCTCCCTATTCTGTTCTGCTGATCTATGTGTCTGTTTTTGTCGGTACCATACTGTCTTGATTACTACAGTTTTGCAATATAACTTGAAGTCTGGAATTGTGCTATCTCAAGTTTTGTTTTTCTTTTTCAAGATTGCTTTGGCTATTCATGGGTCTTTCATGGTTCCATACAAACTTTAAGATTATTTGTCCTAGTTCTGTGAAAAATGCCTGTGGCATTTTGATAGAGATTGCATTAAATCTGTAGATTGCTTTTCATAGAATGGACATTTTAACAATGTTCTCTCAATCCGTGAGCATGGAATATCTTTCCATTTGTGTCATCTTCCATTTCTTTAATCAGTGTTTTATAGTTTTCACAGTATAGATCTTTCATCTCTTTGGCTACGTTTATTCCTGTATGTTTTACTGATTTTGGTGTAACTGTAAATGGGACTGTTTTCTTTATTTCTCCTTCTACTGCTTCATTATTACTGTATAGAAATGCAATGGATTTTTGTATATTGATTTTATATCCTGTGGCCTTACTGAATTCATTTATCAGTTCTAGTAGTTTTTTGGTAAAGTCTTTAGGGTTTTCTATATATAGTATCATATCATCTACAAACAGTGAAAGTTTACTTCTTCCTTATCAATTTGGATGCCTTGTATTTCTTCTTGTCTGAACGTAGTGGTTAAGACTTTAAGTACTATGTTGAATAAAAGTGGTGAGAACAGACATCCTTGTTCCTGGATGTCTTGTTCCTGGTCTTAGGGAAAAGCTTCAGTTTTTTTGCCATTGATTATGTTGTTAGCTGGAAGTTTTTCATATATGGCTTTTATAATGTTAAAATACATTCCCTCTAAATTTATTTTGTTGAGGGTTTTTTTTATCATGAATCAGTGTTATACTTTGTCAGATGCTTTTTCTGCTTCTATTGAAATTATCATTTAGTTTTTATTCTTTCTCTTGTTGATAAGATGTATCACGTTTATTGATTTGTGAATATTGAACTACTCTTGCATGCCAAGAATAAATCCCACTTGATCATGGTGAATGATTTTTTTAATGTATTGTTGGATTTTGTTTGCTAATATTTTGTTGCGAACGCCTGCACCAATGTTCATCAGAGATATGGCCTGTAGTTCTTTTTTTTTTTTTTTTTTTTTTTTTTTTTTTTTTTTTTTTTTTTTTTTTTTTTTTTTTTTTTTTTTTTTTTTTTTTTTTTTTTGTAGTGTCTTTATCTGGTTTTGGTATCAGGATAATGCTGGCTTCATAGAATGAATTTGGAAGCTTTCCTTCCTCTTCTTCTTTTTTTTTTAATAGTTTGAGAGAATAGATATTAACTCTTCTTTAAATGGTAGAGGAACAACTGGGTGGCTCAGTTAGTTAAGTGTCTGCCTTCAGCTCAGGTCATGACCCCAGGGTCCTAGGATTAAGTCATACATCAGGCTCCTTGCTCAGTGGTGATTCTGCTCCTCTCTCTATGCCCTTTCCTCCCACTCATGCTCTCTTAAAAAAAATAAATGTTTGGTAGAATTCACCTGTGAAACCGTCTGGTCCTGGACATTTGTTCATTGGGAGTTTGTGGATTACTGGTTCAATTTTATTACTGGCAATCAATCTGTTAAAATTTCTATTTCTTCCTGATTTGGTTTTGGGAGATTATGTTTCTAGGAATTTATCCACTTCTTCTACGTTGTCCAATTTGGTGGCATATAATTTTTCATCATATTCTCTTATCCTTTGTATTTCTGTGGTGTTGTTTATTTCTTTCATTTCTTTTTTTTTTTAAAGAATTCTTTTTTTTTTAAGATTTTATTTATTTGACAGAGAGAAACATAGCCAGAGAGGGAACACAAACAGGGGGAGTGAGAGAGGGAGAAGCAGGCCTCCCGCCGAGCAGGGAGCCTGATGTGGGGCTCGATCCCGGGTCTCCGGGATCATGACCTGAGCCGAAGGCAGTCGTCCAACCAACTGAGCCACCCAGGCGCCCCTATTTATTTCATTTCTTATTTTGTTTGAGTCCTCTCTCCTTTTTTTTTTGATGCGTCTGGCTTAAGTCTTTATTTTTTTTTAAAGATTTATTTACTTATCTGAGATAGAGCATAAGCAGATGGAGTGGCAGGGAGAGGGAGAAGGAGAAGCAGGCTCCCTGTTGAGCAAAGAGCCTGACCTGGGGCTCAGTTCCAGGACCCCGGGATCATGATCTGAGCTGAAAGCAGACACTTAACTGACTGAGCCACACAGGCCTGGCTTTTTTTTTTTTTTTTTTTTTTTAAGGATTTTACTTGTTAGAGCATACCAGCAGAGGGAGAGGAAGAAGCAAGGAGCCCAGTGCAGTCTCTGGGATCATGATCTGAGCTGAAGGCAGTTGCTTAACTGACTGAGCCACCCAGGAGACCCAATTCTGGCTAAAGTCTTACCAACTTTCTTAATCTTTTCAAAGAACCAACTCCTGGTTTCATTGATCTTTTCTTTGTTCCTTTTCTTTTCTTTTTTTTTTTTTTTTTTTAGTTTCTCTTTCATTTATTTCTGCTCTAATCTTTATTATTTCCTTCCTTCTACTGGTTTTGGGTTTTGCTTGTTCTTTTCCTAGTTCCTTTAGGTATAAGGTTAGGTTGTTCATTTGAGATTTTTCTTGCTTCTTGAATAGGCCTCTATTGCTATAATCTTCCCTCTTAAAACGACTTTTGCTGCATTCCAAAGATTTTGGATTGTTGTCTTTCCATTTTCATTTGTCTCCATGTATTTTTTTACTTCTTCTTTGATTTCTTGGTTGACTCATTGATTGTTTAGTAGCATGTTATTCAACCTCCATGTATTTCTCTTCTTTCCAGATTTTTTATTGTGGTTGATTTCTAGTTTCATAGCATTGTGATCAGAGAAGATGCATGGTATGACTTCAGTCTTCCTGAATTTGTTGTGATTTGTTTTGTGGCCTTGCATGTGATCTATTCTGGAGAATGTTCCATGTGCATTTTAAAAGAATATGTATTCTGTCGTTTTAGGGTGGAATGTTTTGAATATTTCTTTTATATCCATCTAGTCCAGTATGTCATTCAGAGTCACTGTTTCCTTATTGATTTTTTTTATTTTTTAAAAAGATTTTATTTATTTATTTGACACAGAGAGATCACAAGTAGGCAGAAAGACAGGCAGAGAAAGAGGGGGAAGCAGGCTCCCTGCTGAGCAGAGAGCCCGATGGGGGCTTGATCTCAGGACCCTGAGATCATGACCTGAGCCAGAGCCAGAGGCCTAACCCTCTGAACCACCCAGGCATGCCTCCTTGTTGATTTTCTGTTTGGATGATGTATACATAGATATAAATAGGGTGTTAAAGTCCCTTAATATTACTGTAATACTATAGATCACTTCTTTTATCTTTGTTACGAGTTGCTTTGTGTATTCGGGTGCTCTCATGTTGGGTACATAATTATTTGCAGTTCTGACATATTTCTGTTGGATTGTTTACTTTGTGGTTACATAGTGTTCTTCTTTGTCTCTTATTGCAGTCTTTTGTTTAAAGTCTATTTTGTCTGATATAAGTAGTAGTACCTTGGCTTTCTTTTCACTTCCATTTGTGTGATAAATCTTTTTCCATCCTTGCACTTTCAGTCTGCCTATGTCTTTAGATCTGAAATGAGTTTCTTATGGGCAGCATAGAGATGGGTCTTGCTTTTTTATCCATTCTGTCACCGTATGTCTTTTAAAGATTTTATTTATTTAGGGGTGGGGGAGGGACAGAGAAGGAGAGAGAGAATCTTAAGCAGACTCCATACTCAGCACAGAGCCCAACATGTGGCTTGATCCCAGGACTCTAAGATCATGACCTGAGCCAAAATCAAGAGTCAGACACTTAACTGACTAGCCAGCCAGGCACCCCACCCTATGTCTTTCTTTTGATTGGAGAATTTATTCTATTTATTTTCAAAATGGTTATGGATAGGTAGGTATTTATTGCCATTTTGTTCCTTTTATGGTTGTTTTCGTAGTTCTTTGTTATCTTCTTCTCTTGCTGTCTTTTCTCACAGTTTGCTCGTTTACTTTAGTGATATTCTTTGATTCCTTTCTCTTTTTTTGTATATCTCTTACCAATTTTTGATTTATGGTTGCCATTAGGTTTATATATAACATCTTTGGCATATAGCAGTCTATATTAAGTTGGTGGTCACTTAAGTTTGAATGCATTCTAAAAGAACTACATTTTTAATCCTTTCCTCTCCTGCTATGCATTTGGGTATATAGTGTCACATCATTTTATTCTGTGAATCTTTGACTGGTTGTTATACATATACTTAATTTTACTTTGGTGCTTCCTACTTTTCTTACTCTTGCTTGATCTTTCCATTCAAAGAGTTGCCTATAGCATTTTTTGTAGGGCTGGTTTAATGGTGATGAATTCCTTTAACCTTTGTTTGTCTGGGAAACTCTGTCTCTCCTATTCCGAATGATAGTCTTGCTGGATAGAATATTCTTAGTTGCATGTTTTGTTTTTTTTTTCTTTTAGCACTGTGAATGTATCATGCCACTGTCTTCTGGTCTGAAACGTTTCTGCTGAAAAATCAGCTGATAGCCTTATGGGGTTTCCGTTATGTGTAACTGTTTGTTTTGCAGCTTTTAAAATTGTCTATCACTACTTTTTGCCATTTTATTTACTATGTGTCATAGTGTGGACTTCCTTATTGATTTTGTTGCAGCGGGAGTGTCTCTGTAACTCCTTGATCTGGATTTCTGTTTCCTTCCCCAGATTCAGGAAGTTTTCAGCCATTATTTCTTCAGATAAGTTTTCTGCCCCCTTTCTCTCTCTTCTCCTTCTGGGACCCCTGTAATGCAAATGTTATTATGCTTGATGGTGTTGTGGAGTTCCCTTAAGCCTATTTTTATTCTTTTTATTATTTTTTTTCCTCTCTCCTGTTCAGCTTGATTGCTTTCCATTACTCTTCCTCCAGGTCACTGATGCATTCTTCTACTTACTGTAGTCTACTTTTATTCCCTCTACAATATTTTTAATTTCAGTTATTGTTCTTTGTCTCTGATTGGTTCTTTTTTTTGTTTTCTTTCTCTTTGCTGAGGGCCTCACTGAAGTCTTCCACTCTTTTCTCAAATCCACTGATTATGACCATTATTTTAAATTCTTTATCAGGTGTGTTACTTATCTCTATTTTATTTAGCTCTTTTGCTAATAGAGCTGTGATTCTGTCCTATTCTTTAATTTGGGACATACTCCTATGTCTCCTCATTTTGTCTCTCTGTGTCTGTTTCTGTGTGTTAGGAAAGTCAGCTACGCCTCCTGCTCTTGTTATGAAGAAGAGGTCCTGTAGTGCCCTGCAGTTCACTGTCCTCTGTTCACCAGAACCTGGCACTTCAGGGGTGTCTCCTATGTCTGTTGCATGTGCCCTACTGTTGTTGCTGAGCTGCATTTGCCTTCAGTCCAGTATTCTTCAAGCTCTCTTTGCCAGTTGTGGCAGTGTTTTGTCCCTGTGTTAGTGGACCAGGGAGGGGCCAACCTGGGTCTGAGTTGAGTCTGACCAGGTATTTGCCAGAGCTGTGGTAGCCCCAAACTGTAAGGCACTTTCTCTGTGTGGTCCTGAGAAGTTTTTGTTGTTGAGTGGGGCCTGCAGTCAGACCAGGTGTCTACCCACTTATATGGCTGCAGTCAGACTTGTGTGTGTGGTTATCTTCCCCTTTCCTCAGGACAGGAGTCACTTTGGAGTTGTGGTAGCCCCTCCAAGGACTGCTTGCACACTGCCAGAGTGGCACCTCTCTGGATGGGCTCCTGCCAAGGATGTGTTGTTGAAAGGGGTGTGTCCACAGGAGAATACAGGGGCAGGGCCCATGGTGCCAGCAAGGTCTGCCAGTCTGCTGCAGGAGGAGACCTGCAGCCACTGTGGAAAACTCCTGCCCAGGCCAGGATGGAGGGGAACACTTCAGCAGGACAACCCCAGGGGTGAGGCATGCTGTTAGCAAACTAGGTGAAAAGTGTTAGCAAACTAGGTGAAAAGTGTTTGCTCTGTGCTCTTGATCTCACCTCAGGTCATGATCTCAGGGTGTTTAGTTCAAGCCCCATGTTAGGCTCCATGATGGGTGTGGAGCCTACTTAAAAAACAAATAAGGGGCAACTGGGTGGCTCAATTAAAGCACCCAACTCTTGATTTCTGCTCAGGTCATGATCTCAGGGTGGTGAGATTGAGCCCTGTGTCTGGCTCTGCACCCAGCGGAAATTCTGCTTGAGATTCTCTCTCCCTCTGTCCTCCCCTCACCCATATTCTCTCAAAAAATAAGTAAGTAAAATCTTTAAAACAAACAACACAACAACAAAAAACTATATGTAATTGGAAAGGAGCTAAGATAATTAAACTTGAAAAAGAAGAACATTACTGGAGGACTTAACCTACCCTGCAAAGTATTTTCTATAAAGTTATAGTAATTAAGACAGTGTCGAATTGGTATAAAGACAGAACAGTGGGAAAAATAGAGTCCATAAATAGGCCCAAACTTATATGGTTATTTGAATTTTTTTAAATCAAAACACTAAAACAATCCAATGAGGAAAATTTTTTAAATTGAGGTATAATGTATAACATTATATTAGTTTCAGGTGTACAACATAATGATTGGACATTTGTATGCATTGTGAAATGATCACTACAATTGGTTGAGTTAACATCCATCACCATATATAGATACAAACTTTTTTCTCATGATAACTTTTAAGATCTAGTCTTTTAGCAACTTTCACATGTGCAGTACAGTATTATTAACTGTAGTCACCATGGTGTACTTTACATTGTCTTGTATATTATTTATTTTATAACTGGAAGTTTGTATCTTTTGATGCCCTTACCTCCCCCAGCCCCCCATCCAGGAACTACTATCTGTTCATTGTATCTATAAGCCCATGTTTTTCTTTTTTTTTTCTTTAAGATTTTATTTATTTAGTTGAGACCGGGCACAAGCAGGTGGGTGGAAGGGGCAGAGGGAGAGGGAGAAGCAAACTCTCCACTGAACAGGGAGCCCAACATAGGGCTCCATCTCAGGACCCCAGGGTCATAACCTGAGCCAAAAGCAGATGCTTAACCTACTGAGCCATGCAGGTGCCTCTCATTTTTTTCTTTAAGATTCCACATATAAGTGAGATCATATGATATTTGTCTTTCTGTTTCTGACTTCACTTAGCATAATGCCCTTAGATTTCATCTATGTTATCACTAATAGCAAGATTTCATTTTTCTTTTTTTTTTTTTTTAAGATTTTATTTATTTATTTGACAGAAAGAGGATCACAAGTAGGCAGAGAGGCAGGCAGAGAGAGAGGAGGAAGCAGGCTCCCCGCCGAGCAGAGAGCCCGATGTGGGCCTCGATCCCAGGACCCTGAGACCATGACCTGAGCTGAAAGCAGAGGCTTCAAGCCACTGAGCCACCCAGGCGCCCAAGATTTCATTTTTCTAAAGGCTCAGTAATATTTCTCTGTGCACGTGCGTGCGCATGTGTGCACATCTACACATGTGCCACGTTTTCTTTATCCATTTGTCCACTAGAGGAAACTTAGCTTGTTTTCCTGTCTTGGCCATTGTAAATAATGCAGCAGTGAACATGTGTGTGTATATATCTTTTCAAATTCGTGTTTTTGTTGTCTTTAGATAAATACCCAGAAGTGGAGTTGCTGGATCATATGGTAGTTATATTGTTAATTTTCTGAGGAATCTTCATACTGCTTTCCACAGTGGTTGCACCAATTTACATTCTTGCCAATAGTGCACAAGGGCTCACTTTTCTCCACATCCTTGCCAACACTTTGTTATTTCTTATCCTTTTGGTAATAGCCATTCTGACAGGTGTGAAGTCATGTCTCATTGTGGTTTTGTGGTATTTCCCTGATGATTAATGATGTTGAGCATCTTTTCATGTACTTATTGGCCATCTGTATGTCTTCTTTGGAAAAATGTCTATTCATATCCTTTGCCCATTTTTAAATCAGATTGGGTTTTTTTGCTATTGATTTGGATGAGTTCTTTATATATTACAGATATTAATCCCTTATGAGATAGATAATTTGCAATTTTTTTTTCTTACATTCACTAATTTGCCTTTTCATTTTTTTGATGAGCCCTGCAGAAGATTTTAGTTTGATGTAGTTGTACTTATTTTTATTTTTGTTGCCTTTGTTTTTGGTGTGAAATCCCAAAAAATAATTACCAAGACTCGTATTGAGAAGCTTCCTGTCTGTTTTCTTCTAGGAGTTTTATGATTTCAGGTTTTAACATTCAGGGCTTTAATCCATTTTTAGTTAATTTTCCTGTATGGTGAAAATGTGTTCCAGTTTCATTCTTTTGCAAAACATTCACATTTTTAATTTGAAAATAATTTTAGATGTACAAAAGAGTTGCACAAACAGTACAAAGAATTCTTGTATACTCTTTATCCAGCTTCCCCTACGATTGATACTTTAAATACCTATAGTGTAGTTATCGGAACTGAGAAATTAACATTGGTAAAATAGGTATTTTTTTAAAGATTTTATTTATTTATTTGACAGAGAGAGATCACAAGTAGGCAGAGAGAGCAGAGGAAATAGGCTCCCTGCTGAGCAGAGAACCCGACCTGGGCCTCAATCCCAGGACCCTGGGATCATGACCTGAGCTGAAAGCAGAGGCCTTAACCCACTGAGCCACCCAGGTGCCCAACACTGGTAAAATAGTATTAACTAAACTACAGACATCACTAAGATTTTGCCAGTTTTTCTACTAATGTTCTTTTTTGGTTCCTGGATCCATTACAAGATCTCATTTTGCAATTTGATGTTATGTTTTATTAATCTCTTTCAGTCTGTGACAAGTTCTCAGTCTTCCTATTTTTTCATGACCTTGATACTTTTGAAGAGTATTTGTCACGTATTTTTTGAATGTCTTTCAGTTTGAGCTTGTGTGATGTTTTCTTACATTATTTATTATTTCATTTCATTCTTTTTTTCTTAGATTGGGGTTATGCATTTTTGGGAACAATACCACAGAGATGATGTATTCATTTCAGTGTATCATATGAAGGAACTAATGATGTTGAGGTCCTTTAGTTAGTAAAATTAACCTTGATCGCTTGGTTAAGGTGTTATCTGCCAGATTTTTTCTAAGTGGACGGACTTACTTTTTATAATTTTTAAATACTTGGGGGAAATACTATGAGACTTTGCAAACATCTGTTTTTCCTTAAATGTTTGTCCACTAATTTCATATTATTGGTGGATCTTGCCTGCAGCAGTTATTACTGTAGTGTTATTGTGATTTCATATGTCCTCATTTCTTCTACATTTATTTATTGAAATTTATCTATAAGGAGGAGCTGTTCCTTCTTCACCTTTTGTTTATTAATCCAGTTATTTATATCTAGATGAGCTTGTGGATATTTATTTCATTTGGGGTATAATGATTCAGTACTATTTTCTGCTCTATTTTGAGTGTTTTCAGATATTATAATTACTATTTTACAATGTTATTTTATTATTTTTTGCCTTAAAAAACTGTTAGTTGTATGTTTGAAAAAATATGAGAAGAAAAAATATTTTTTGTATTTACCCACTTATTTATGGTGCTCTTCATTTCTTCCTTCTGGGTTTTCTTAAAGAACATCCTTTAACATTTCTTGTAGTCAAGTCTTCTGCCAACAAATTATTTAATCTTCTGTTTATCTTAAAATGTCTTTATCTTGGGGGTGCCTGGGTGGCTCAGTTGGTTAAGCTTCTGCATTTGGCTCAGTTCATGACCTCATGGTACTGGGATTGAACTCTCCATGTCAGGCTCCCTGCTCAGTGGGGAGTCTGCATCTCCCTCTGCCCCTCTCAGCTCATGCTCTCTTTCAAAGAAATAAGTAAAATCTTTTTTTTTTTTTTTTAAGACTTTATTTATTTGACAGAGAGAAACACAGCCAGAGAAGGAACACAAGCAGGGGGAGTGAGAGAGGGAGAAGCAGGCTTCCTGCCGAGCAGGGAGCCCGATGTGGGACTCAATCCTGGGT
>PITA01023979.1:0-27101 GCA_004023965.1 Spilogale gracilis
AAGATTTTTATTTATTTGACAGAGAGAAACACAGCCAGAGAAGGAACACAAGGAGGGGGAATGAGAGAGGGAGAAGCAGGCTTCCTGCTGAGCAGGGAGCCTGATGTGGGACTTGATCCCCGGTCTCCGGAATCATGACCTGAGCCA
This sequence comes from Spilogale gracilis, assembly GCA_004023965.1. Taxonomy (NCBI): domain Eukaryota; kingdom Metazoa; phylum Chordata; class Mammalia; order Carnivora; family Mephitidae; genus Spilogale; species Spilogale gracilis. The sequence goes on from PITA01023979.1 coordinate 148, forward strand.
AAGGCAGTCGCTTAACCAACTGAGCCACCCAGGCGCCCCTAGATGCCCTATTTTTTAAAGATTATTTATTTATTAGAGAGAGAGCATGAAAGGGGAGAAGGTCAGAGGGAGAGGTAGACTCCCCATGGAGCCAGGACTCCGGGATCCTGACCAGAGCTGAAGGCAATTGCTCAACCAACTGAGCCACCCAGGTGCCCTCATTATATTTTCTATGCTAATAACCACCAAAAATATAAACCGGTCCTATGAAGGTGGTCACTTAAAAAAAAGACCTCACATGGAACCTTTTAGTAAAACCCATAAGCTAGGTATCCCAGGGCAGCAGTCTTCATTGGGTTACTTTACTCCTTAATCTTCCAAGAGCATGAGCTGGCCTGGGGAGTTTTTTTTGTTTGTTTAATATTTTATTTATTTGACAGAAAGAAACACAGCCAGAGAGGGAACACAAGCAGGGGGAGTGAGAGAGGGAGAAGCAGGCTTCCCGCCAGGCAGGGAGCCCGATGTGGGACTTGATCCCTGGTCTCCGGGATCATGACCTGAGCCGAAGGCAGTCGCCTAACCAACTGAGCCACCTAGGCGCCCCGAGGCCTGGGGAGTTTTAAGAGACTGGCTCGCAGAGCCTCCACTTCCTTGTAAGTTCATTCCTACGACTGGCCTGAGGACAGCTCATGCTCACAGATGGTCCAGGGCCCTCTCATAGCCGCTGCTCTGCCTTTCCTTCGCACGTACCCCTAAACTCAACATGAGGCAATGATGCCTGACTTCTAAGTCTTTTTCTAAGTCAGAGGTTTCTAACCCTTTCAGCAAGCTGAACAACTCAGCAGGTTGTTAACTGATGGAGAAAATAATCAAACATCTTGGCTCTTGGCTTATAATTGAGAAAGAATTGGAAGAATTCCTATTTTAACAAAACTTGTCTTAGTCCCGTTTACTTATTTATGTGAACAAGGTTTCTCAGCATGAAAACAACAGAAACAGAATTGATATTATAGCAGTAAACAATAGTTATTGTTGGCTAAATGACCTAATTAGAAAAACCTAAACAAAATAAAACTTATCCATGTCATAGGAGTAAGCTTTTCCAATAAAATTTACTTTATGTGTAGAGTCTCATAACCACAGGAAAAAGGTCTCTCTCTCTTTTTTTTTAAAGATTTTATTTATTTATTTGACAGACAGAAACACAGTTAGAAAGGGAACACAAGCAGAGGGACTGAGAGAGGGAGAAGCAAGCTTCCTGCCGAGCAGGAAGCCCGATGTGGGGCTCTATCCCAGGTCTCCAGGATCGTGACCTGAGCCGAAAGCAGTCACTTAACCAACTGAGTCACTCAGGCGCCCCAAAAAAGGTCTCTTTTATTATATACACATTTTTGTTGCAGAGAAGTATGACAGAATGATCCACAAAAAGACTTTTAACTATAAAAATATTCTATACTAGAATACAATTCAGTAAGGAAATGGAATGAAAACACAAGATAAAGAACAAAAAAGGAACACTATAATAAAAATATGAATTATGACTACTAAAAAAGAAATGCCCTAAGTATTCTTTTAAGTAGGCTTAAAACACCCAGTCTGGAGCCCTACACAGGGCTTGAACTCACAACCTTGAGATCAAGAGTCAGAGGCCACCCAGATGCCCACCCTAAGTATTTTTATTTATTTACTTTTAGAGGTTTTATTTATTTATTTGTCAGAGAGAGCATAAGCAGGTAGAGTGGCAGGCAGAGGGAGAAGCAGGCTACCCACTGAGCAAGGAAGGATGATGGGGACTTGATCCCAGGATGCTGGGATCATGACCTGAGCTGAGAGCAGATGCTTAATCAAATGAGCCACCCAGGCATCCCTGGTCCTAAGTATTTTTAAAAGGACGATTTTGTGTATCAAATTGCTATGACATTTAAATCTATTTGGGTACATTTACAAATGACATGACAGTTTTATTTAAAATGTCGATATTTGTAATTTGCTGCAAATTAAACTTTACAAGATCTAAACGTATGAAGAAAATGTGTAGATAGTAGCATAGGCACACGCAAGAGATTTCACAGATTTTCAAGTCTTCAAAGCTACCGTTTCCAAACTGAGCTCTGATGCGCCTTGTGCCACTATAGTGATTTCACAGAGACACATGCAGGGTATTTTTTTTAACTTTCTGAAGAAAAAATAGCCACATGTATTGGATACATGGACTGCTAACTCTAAACAGGTCACCATTTCAACACTGGATCACCCTATAATCCTTTTAATAATGTATTTTTGCAAAGCTGGCTTTTGCACAGTTGCTACGACAAAAGCAAATACCATAAGAAAACCGATGTATGACAGGAAATGAGGGTGTAAGTGCCCGATCTGATTCCAAGGTTCAAGAAGTTGTGCAGTGTTCAACAAATGGACATCCCATTAGTAAATATTAGCATGTTTAAAAATCTTTTTATTTTTTAAAGATTTTATTCATTTATTTACTTACAGCATGAGTAATCGAGCAAGCAAGAAAGCAAGCAGGGGTGGGGGGAAGAGCAGAGGGAGAGGGACAAGTAGACTCCATGCTGAATGCAGAGCTTGATGTGGGGCTTGATCTCATGACCCTGAGATCATGACCTAAGCTAAAATCAAGAGTTGGATGCTTAACCAACTGAGCCACCCAGGGACCACTTCTTTTTTTTTTTTTTTTAAGTAAACTCTACTCCCAGTGTGGGACTTGAACTCAGGACCCCAGGATCAAGAGTCACATGCTCTACCGACTGAGCCAGCCAAGTGACTCTTAAGTATTTCTTTTGGTCTAGAGGAAAAAAAAAATTATTGACACAACTCAAGGTGCCATGAACTGAAAGGGTTGCGAACCTCTGCTTTAAGAGAGTGTGGGAGCCAAACACAGTGATCCAAAGGGGCACATGCACCCCAATGTTTATAGCAGCAATGTCCACAATAGCCAAAATGTGGAAAGAGCCCAGATGTCCACTGACAGATAAATGGATAAAGATGTGGTAAATATATACATGGAATATTACTCAGCCATCAAAAAATGAAATCTTATCATTTGCAATGACATGGATGGGACTAGAGAGTATTATGCTAAGTGAAATGAGTCAATCAGAGAAAGACAATTACATGATTTCACTCCCATGTGAAATTTAAGAAACAAAACGGAGGATCATAGGGGAAGGGAGGGAAAAACAAAACAAGATGAAATCAGAGAGGGAGGCAAACCACCGGAGACTCTTAACAATAGGAAACAAACTGAGGGTTGCTGGAGGGGAGGTGGAAGGATGGTGTAACTGGATGATGGGCATTAAGGAGGGCATATGATGAAATGAGCACTGGGTGTTATATGCAACTGATGGATCATAAAAGTCTACCCCTGGAACTAATAATATCCATATGTTAATTAACTGGATTTATATTTTTTAAAAAGTGTGGGAGCAAAAAGTTTGATGACCACAAGCCTAGGAACTCTCTTTTAGTTATACTTGGGATTGCCAGCAGGTGGTGCTACCCAGGTTGAGTTGGCTAGGGAAGAGGCCCTATTCCTAGTTCCCAAGATGTGGAGAAACACTCCAGAGTAAAGGAGTATTCCTGGACCAGACAAGGTATTCTAAAACAAAATGGGAGCTTCAGATCACATATTCCAATAGTTTTCAGACTTTCAGGAAAAGCAACAGAATCTCAAACAAAATCTTAGGGCTCCTGGGTGGCTCAGTGGGTTAAAGTCTCTGCTTTCAGCCCAGGTCCTGATCTCAGGGTCCTGGGATTGAGACCCGCATCGGGCTCTCTGCTGGGCAGGGAGCCTGCTTCCTCCTCTCTCTCTGCCTGCCTCTCTGTCTACTTGTGATCTCTCTGTGTCAAATGAATAAATAAAATCTTTAAAACAAATAAACAAAATCTTAAAATAAAAGCAGAACCATTTCTTCAGTGGGCTGGGAGAGGCTGATGCCCTAAAATGACATCTAAGCTCCAAAGAGGGCACCCTGGAGAATTCCACAGCTCTAGGGAACACCTGGGGAAAAATCACTCATCTAAATCACTTTCTACTTCATAGAGTAAACCAAGGCTCAGAAAAGTCTGATATCGAGAGGGCACAGATTTTTTTGGTGACCTTCTAAGGGACATTCTTCATTGACCTCATTCTTTCCACTCTGGCATCCCTCACCTTGCAAAGCCAACCCCTCTGCTGGTCCCACTGGTGTCTCGGAGGATTCGAGTGGAGATAACCTGGCCAAATGGCTTCAGCATCCCCTCCAGTTCTTGCTCATCCATTGAGAGTGGAAGGTTTGATATGTATAAATTTGTGGGGTCCTGCTCCTGTTGCTGTGGAAAAACAGTGAGGGAATGAAGCTCACATCTCTTATCCCTCCCCCACCCTCAGCCCTCATTATAGAATGACATCTCAGAAAAGACACGGTAGGAAGGGGTTCACATAAACAAAGGGAACCTTACCTATTTATAACACCTAGTCCCACTACCACGGACTGTACGTTGAGTCCAGGCAAAAAAAAAAAAAAAAAAAAAAGGCTTAATATCTCTAGTGCATACAAGGGCACTGATGAAGTTTTGGCTGTCTCTTTAAGAACAAGGCAGAGCAGCGCTCTTCCCTCCCTGCCAACAGTCTATTCCTGGGCTGGATTCTAGGGGACTGCAGCTGGACTGTTTTAAGTAATTTCCCTCCCTGCTCTTCGGGCCCTGCAGCCCAATCCTCTGGGTAAGGAGTGCCAGTTCACTCCCCAGTGGTGAGAGGGCAGGAAGAGGGAGAAAGGGAAAGGGAAGGCAAAGTGCTGGGGGCTGTGCTGAGGACCAGATGTAGAGTCACTGGGTCAGTCACCGAGCAGCCCAGAGAGCTCCAGTCTCATAGGAACTCTGAAAGCTTCTGGAACTCCAAAGTCAGAGGGCTCTTCTCCAGAAAGAAGAGGTGGAAGAGCCCCTGGGGGGGGAGGGGGGGGGGGGCAGAATGTGCAACATGGCCGTAACCTCCCAGAGCAGTATTTTTAAGAACTAACACCAGACAGCCAAGGGGGACTGGCAGGCCTGTCTTATCAGCTCTGCAGAGTATTCACAATGACTTCAGGAAGGCAAGGAGGCAATCCCACCTCAAGAAAGAGACAGAAAAGCCTCAAGTTTTCTAGTAGTTTGGATTAAAATAAAAGCGGCAGGGAGATGTGACAAGGAGGGACAGTTTCCTTCCTTGCTGTGGCTTGCCTCTCCCCCACCCCTAACTCTCCTATCTACCTTCCCCCTCCCCCAAACAGAGCCGGAAAGGAGGTGGAGAGCTGGAGAGCAAGGTTCTGAACTTGAGAGTTGCACAACTGGCTTCTTCAGAGAATGTTGCAAAACTACCACAAGCGGTCTGGTGGGGAAGTGGGGCCAGGGCAGAAATAGGAAACAGCAAGAGAAAGGGAAGCCACTTGACCCTCTCACCTGCTTACATTATAATACTTGATGAGAGGAACTGAGTCTCCAGACCCACTGCCACAGAGTTGGAAGAACTGCCTCTGGCAGCCAAGGGGCAGTCAGTGGGGCCCTCGCCCAGGCCGTCTTTGGCCAGACAGAGTCAAACAGTACAGCAGAGAGCCCTTGCCCATCAAAGTCATGACCGCAGACCCTGTGGAAGCCCTAGAAGTGGACCTCCGGTGCTAACCACCTGCCCTCTGAGGAACAGACGCGGGGCAGAAGGCTCACCTTGGCCATCTGTGCCTGCACACCGCTGGCTTTCAGTGCCATGACAGCTTTCTGCGCTGCGGAAGGACTGTCGAAGTCCACAAAGCCATAGCCTGGAACAGGGAAACAGCATCACTGGGAGGTGGGGTGTGAGGGAGGCAGGAAGCCCAGGCTTTTTAGGAGACAGACCTTTTTAGGGCCCATGGAATAGAAGTGGGAGGGAGAGAGAGAAATTAAGAGGTTTCAGGCGGTTAGCCATGTGCTCGTCAAACCCTGGGAGATTTGGTCTATTTTACAGCTAAGAATGCCAAGAGCAACGAAGTTCTTGTGGAGTTCTGGCCTTCCCTCCCCACTAAGAAATCGGAGGTTTCAGAAACTGGGTTCTTTTAACAGTGCGCAGCCCGCACCCCTAACAAATCTTTCCTGTTTTCTAGCCACATCCCAGGAACACTAGGCATGGAGGGAGTGTGGTCTCTCCACGGCAGATAGCCAGCCCCCTGACAAAGCCCCCCACCCCCCACCCCAACAGATCATCCTTCCCCTCCTTCCACTCTTCATCTCCACCCAGAGCTCCTCAAAACCTCAAAACCTCAGAAGGCTATTCATCCTTACAAAGTAATCCCCACCAGGTCACCCCACCACTGTCACCACCACAAGGCATTCACGAGGCTTTACTAAGTGAAAATAATCTTACCTATACATACCCACCCTCCAATCTGCGGAATCTTCATGGAAACAAGAAGTCCAAAGTAAGACCAAGGGACTCACAGGCACTCTGTGCAGGCTTCTAGCATTGGGTCCCCAGAATAGCATTTTCAGCTCTAGTTGTCTAGTCTCCAAACAACCTAAATATCTACTAGTCTTTTAAGCCTGAAAAACTTAGAGGGACCTCCCCAGCACTGGGTCCTAGGAGCATTGAGCAGGAAAGAGCAGAAACAAGGTGCGGCCTCGCTTGCAGTGGCCATCACCAAAGACAGCTGTCCCCTCACCTTTGCATTTGTTCGTGCTCTTGTCCAGTATGGCCTTAGTGGAAACAATCTTGCCATATCTAAGTGAAAAGAAAATGCAAAGTGATGATGTGAGGGCAGGGATTTGGAACAGGACAGAGACTAGGACATCTGGATGAATCCATGCCCTTTCTTCACAACTGTTCCCACTTAAACCTTAATAAAAACAAGAATAAATGAATTTAAAATGTCATATTATCATACAAGCCTATTCTCCAAAGGTGCCTACAAGAAATAAGGTAACTATAATCCTTTAGAGTATCAACACATTTCTCTCTTGTTCCCCAAACAAGACTCCATTATGAGTTGGAAAAAGACGACTATCTTCTGGGAAAGAAGCTTGGTGAAGTCCACACGGCAGAATGTGTTCGGGTAGAGCTCTGGCTGGAATTACTTGCGGACCAACTATAATCCTTAACAATTATTTATCTTCTTTTGGAGAAACACCATTTCTCCTAGGAAAAACCTATAGACATTTCTCTTCTCTGCCACCCTGTTCCCCACTCCTGGGTGAAGGTTAACCTGAAGCAAACTGTTCAAACCCCAATTCTGCCACGTTGTAGTTATCTGCCACCTCGGACGTGTCATTTCACCTTCCCGGGCCTTGGTCTCACCATCTGTAGAGACCGGATCATTGGGAATATGAAATTAATTAATGAATGTAAAGCATGAATGTCTACCACACATAAATACTTAGAAGTTTTTATATCCACTGCTATTATTATTATTATTATTATTATTATATTCAAGGAACCTCAACCTCAAAGCAAGCAGTTCTCTCTCCTGCTTTGCTTTATTCTAAGACTTCCATTTCTCACTGTCAAGACCCAAGCATGTTAGGGAGATGAATGAGTATAAGAGAGCAGGTACAACAACAGTGTTGGGGAAGTTACCCAAAACGTGACAATAAGACAAAATGAAGATTGTGGATCTTTCAATGTCATTCTGGAACACAGTCTAAAAGGCCCATTTGAAGTATATTTCATTATCTAGGGGGATGTTTCTAAGTTTGACTTACTACTTACTACTAATTAGAGTCCAGACCTTGAGAAGATACACATTAACTTGTAGATTTTGTCCAAGAGAAAAGCATATTTCTTTTTAATTTTTAAAAAAGGTTTTATTTATTTGGGGTGGGGCAGCAGAGGGAGAGGGATGAGTAGACTCCGTGGTGAGTGCAGAGCCATGGGGCTTGATCTCATGACCCTGAGACCAAGACCTGAGCCAAAATCAAGAGTTGGATGATGAACCACCTGAGCCACCTAGTATCCCAATGCCAATAATTTCTGTCCAGGAGAAAAGAGAATCCCAAAGGTTACTGTTTTATAATCCTGTAGGATATGAACCAGTTTTGTATACAACCTAGCAATCTTATTCGAACATTCTTTCTTCAGTACCTACACTCAATCCCTCAAACGCTTTTTGAAGCCATTTTACCAATCTGTTGGTTCCCTTCTTAATGAAATAAATCTTGAGCATGTGTTTACCTATATTTGTAGGAATCACGTTTTTCAACTTTTTGAAAATTATACTTTGGCAGCAGAGTCATGTGGGGGTTACCCAAACTTGAGCAGTGCATTACCATAGGTCAGGACTATTCTAGAAGTGTTCTATTCTAGAAGTGTTGCCCTAGACAGGGAACATTCCACTCTAGGAAGGTGAAAATATTAAAAATACAGAACAGAAATCACTAACAGAAGTACAGCTGGCAGGGACTGAATATGAGACAAATACCCCAAACAAACATTGTGGGTTTTTCCCCCCTCTCATCCCTTAAAGAACATATGATGATCGATATATTTGTTCTGCTCCTTGACAGCCTTTCACTGACGTTTTTGGTGAGGCTCTGTCACCCAGTGGATTAGGATAAGCCAAGCACTGGTCTGGACGTTGGAGAAAGAACATATTAAAAGGGTGGTGGGGATGAATGTGGTGACCCTAGCTCTTCAGGGCCACCTATTTGGATTCTTTCCCAGACGTAGGCAAAATAAGGGATGCGTGAGACTGGCAGGACGACGTACATGCGGCTCTCCTGATCAAGGCCCTAGGGGGGAGCTTGCTGTGGTCCCAGTGGGTTGAGACTTAGAGCTGAGAGCTTCCACTGCAGCTGCCAACAGCTGAGTTGCCACTGCTTCCTCCTTAAAGGAAGGAGCCCCTCCAGAGAACCAGGGGTTCCAGTCCCGGGCTCCATGCCTCTCCTGCCTGCCCAGCAGGGTTTAGCATCCAGCAACACTCACTTCCTCTCCAACCTGGAGGGTTCCAGCTATCTCTCTTCTCAGCCTCCTTTTTTGTCGTAATTCATCTACCAGCTCGTCTTTCCCTGCCTCATTTCTACTTCCGCGTAGTCCCCTATTGGGCTCCTGGGTTCTAGCGCATATCATGACCCTGACTACTCTCATCCCTTCAGACACAGTCAAAGGTAAGTCAACTGTTGGGAAGAGCAAAATGAAAAGTCTAAAAGCATAGTGAAGTAGAACAGAGTTTCTTGTGGAGTAAATTTTTGTGGCACATTATATTTAGTACAAGAAACACAGGGTGCAGAAATTAAGGAACTAGACTGATATGAGAGTCTTTTCCGTTATAAATCAACATTTTTGCCAATTCCCATTCCCCTCAAAAATTACTAGTCCTAGTAAGTCCCCTCAATTCCATTTAAACACTTTTCTAGGAAGGTGAGCTGATGTAAAGAAACCAGTTTTACACAAATGCCCATTCTTTAGAGATTGAGTTTGTGCAGCCCAGTGCTAGCAAAAATCCATGTGATTTGCATGGATCAAACCTCAGAAGAATAAGGGACTTATGAAATACCTTTGATGACTCCTACAACTACATTTTGGGGGCAGGATGTTCTGCCTTTTCTAGGATTTGAACAGCTGGAATTTACATATACTGTTGGGGTAGTTTGGATTACTTTAACCACTGCAGAAAATCATTTAGGAGTATCTACAAAAGCTGAATATATGTATATCCTGTGACTCAGCAATCTTATTCCTAGGTACATACCCAACATAAATGTGTACACATATGTACCAGAAGTCATATACAAGTTCATGGCTGCACTATTCATATTGATGACAGTCACAAACTGGAAATAACTCAAATGTCCACCAACAGAATGGGTAAATTATGGCATATTCCTATGAAGGAGGTCTTCTTTTTTTTAAAAAAAAGATTTTATTTATGGGGCGCCTGGGTGGCTCAGTGGGTTAAAGCCTCTGCCTTTGGCTCAGGTCATGATCCCAGGGTCCTGGGATCGAGGCCCACATTGGGCTTGCTCAGCAGGGAGCCTGCTCCCTTCTCTCTCTCTGCCTGCCTCTCTGCCTATTTGTGATCTCTCTCTGTCAAGTAAATAAATAAAATCTTTTAAAAAAAAAAGGAGAATAAACAAAGCTTTGCTATGTGCAATCATGGAGAGGAATTTCATAAATACCATCAAGCAAAAAGAAGCCAGACACAGAAGGGCAAGTGCGCTCTAGCATTGTCTTTCCATGAAGCTCAAACAAACCACCAACCAATTATTTAGAATCCAAATGGTAGATTGGTTGGGGGTCGGGGGGATAGAAACTGAGAGGTGGGCTTCAGAAGAGCTGGTAATATTCTATTTCTTGACCTGGTTGCCAGGGACTGTTATGAGGGTATGTTCACTTTGTGATGTCACTGCTCTCTATATATTTACGATTTGTACACTTTTCTGTGTGTTTGCTATATATCAATAAAAAGTTTTAAAAGATGGTAATTACATAGTCTAAAGTCCTATTTCTATTTCATTCTACCATTCACTTGCCCAAACTCAATTCTTCCCCTCCCACCCCCAGACTTCTTCCTCTAACCATCTCCCCATATGTATCATTCAAAACACACATTTTTCTGCCAAATAGAACTGAGCTGGCATCTTTGGATTCTTGCCATTTTTCCAGCATTCCCAATGGGGCTACTTCCACGGTAGTTATCTCCACCTCATGACTCAAATCTACTGTGAAGAGTTGTGTGAAGACCAAAAGATCTGTAGGGGGTAGAGGCAGAGTGACAGCCTCTTTCTCCACCTTCTCCTTTATTCACTAATTTGAGAGCTTCTCCGGGTCACTGGGATTATCTCTTAACAGCAGAAACTCTCCCAAGTGTATAATTTCACTGGCTAGTTCCACTTTCTTCTATCCCTACTGCCAGCTCTCACTGCTTTCTAATCAATGTCTTTAGGGACACTGAGCATTTTCTTTTTTTTAGATTTTATTTACTTATTTATTTGTGAGAGAGAGAGAGAAAAAGAACACAAGCAAGGGGAGTGGTAGGCAGAGGGAGAAGCAGGCTCCCCGCTGAACTAGGAGACCGATGTGGGACTTGATCCAAGGACCCTTGGGATCATGACCTGAGCCGAAGGCCGCCGCTTCAGCCAACTGAGCTACCCAGGCATTCCAGGACATCGAGCATTGCTATTTGAGCTGTAAGGACAAGAACTTTGCACAAAGACCATCAGTTCTGGGAGCACATTGGAAACAGTCACATACTAGGCTTCAAAGGCCAGCCCCATCCTGATTTTCCTCAGAGAAACAAGTAAAGTTTTTATATATTAGTAGCAGGTAGAATTTCTTTAATAGGGGCTGTCAAGAAATCTTGTGACAAACAGAACTGCATTTCAGGACACGAGTATCTGGCAGGAAGCCAGTATCACCAAATCCATACTGGCCCTTGAAGCCTACCCAGATGTTCCCCAACTTACGACTGGCACAGTTTGACAAGGTCCTGGTCAGTAGTGCCTGGCTGCAATCCCCGGATATAGAGGTTGGTTTTGCTCAACTGGTCATTTCCATTGCTTCCCCTGCTGCTGTTCGGGGTACTACTGCTTGGACTAGGCGGTGCCATCGGCTGAGACAACGACACGTAAGGCTGCAGAGAGAGAGGAGGAACAGAAGGTCAGGAGATTATGCATTTAGATTCTGGAGAGTGAGGAAGATCCTGAGTCCTTGGAAAGAAGATTCCAAACTTTAACAGCAATTAACTCAACAAAGAGTAAAAACAAAACAAACTAACTAAAGGAATTCCTTTCTGCCATAGAATAAGAACACATAGAACTATCTTACCTCTCTTTCATGAATAATGAGGGGTCAAAATAAGCTTATTAAAGGTTTTGAAAAAAGGTAAATTTCTTATAGTAGAATGTTTTTATCATACTGATAAATAGTGTATGCCTCTTAAGTAACCTATGTAATGAGACAGGGGTAAGAAAACCCAAGTTCTATTTAAAAATAATGAAGATGAAATAATAAAACTTTATCAAATCATGAAAGCATAAATAAGTTTTACACAAATGATTCAAATCACTATAAAATATGAGAACTGCAAAAATCCCTATAGGAACTTGAACATTACTGTAAACTTAGACAAATTATATATATATATAGTATATTTATATACTACATTGCAGTATAGAGCCAAATTTTATATATATATAGTATATTTATATAGTACATTTATATATATATAGTATATATATATAAATATATATACTAAGTACCAGTAAAACTGAAATTTGTTACCATACTAATAGGGATTTAGTCCTAAGTTATACAAATTTTTAAAAGTTTAAGTGAGTGAACAATAGATATATTATGGTCAAGGAAACCCAAGATTTGGGATGAAGCATCCTTCATCTTTCACTACTGATAGCAGGACAGGCAACCAGACTCTGCTACATTTTTTTTTTTTTAAGATTTTATTTATTTGACACAGAGAAACACAGCTAGAGAGGAAACACAAGCAGGGGGAGTGAGAGAGGGAGAAGCAGGCTTCCCGCCGAGCAGGGAGCCCAATGTGGGACTCGATCCTGGGTCTCCTGGATCATGACCTGAGCCGAAGGCAGTCGCCCAACCAACTGAGCCACCCAGACGCCCCGACTCTGCTACATTTTTAAGGTACTTCCGTTAGAGGCAAATACCAAGTTGGTTGGAACGTGGATCCACTCCTCATGGATAATTTAAATCTTTATGTTCTAATCAGGCTTTTAGTGTTTACATTTATATTGGGTTCATAATACTCTAAATTTGCATAGTTACCTATAATATAATACATTTTACTACATCATACTCATATTCCAGTTCTCCAAAGCACTTCATAATATTAATGTATTCAGAATTACTTCTCTCTCAAATGCTAGTTTCTTTTTTTTTTTTTTTAAGATTTTATTTATTTATTTGACAGAGAGAAACACAGCCAGAGAGGGAACACAAGCAGAGGGACTGAAAGAAGGAGAAGCAGGCTTCCCGCTGCCCGATGTGGGGCTCAATCCTAGGTCTCCAGAATCATGACCTGAGCCGAAAGCAGTCGCTTAACCAACTGCGCCACCGAGGCGCCCCTCAAATGCTAGTTTCATCTCCAGGTTTCCCCCCAACTCTTTCTCTTTTTGGTGGTGGGGTTAAGGGTAAGCAGTACTAACAGAAAAAAAAGAAAAACATGACTATCAAAGAGAGGAAATCTTCCCCCACAAAAAAAAATAAATCTTAATTAACGTGAAATGTGCCTCTTTTATTTTATGTCCCTGACCTTGAGCAAACTTTAAAATAAAATCTTTGCTTGGGCTAAAATGTATTGAAGCAGGAATTTTCCTATCTTTATCTCTATACGCAATCAAAATGTGCACCCACTTGCACAAACACACTTTATCCCTTGGCTCTATACTGCAGCAAAGAAGAGGCCCAAGACCATATTCGGAGAGGGCCCAAAGACTCATGACCTACTATGGCTCTCACACACCTGTTACAGTTCCCATCCTTGTCTCCCTTCTCTCTGCCAGCACTTATACTAGGATTTCCCATATAGAACAATCCATCTGAAGGTGATGATAATGACCAGTCATATGATGATGGTGACAGTCACATGATAGAGTCAATAAGGGCAGGATGGTGCATGACACATGTGTGTATTTTTTCTTTTAAGATTTTATTTAGAGAGGGACGCCTGGGTGGCTCAGTTGGTTGGGCGACTGCCTTCGGCTCAGGGCATGATCCCAAAGACCTGGGATCGAGTCCCACATTGGGCTCCCTGCTTGGCGGGAAGCCTGCTTCTCCCTTTCTCACTCCCCCTGCTTGTGTTCCCCCTCTGGCTGTGTTTCTCTCTGTCAAATAAATAAAATGTTTAAACAAAAAAAAAAGATTTTATTTAGAGAGAGAGGAGGAAGCAGGCTCCCTGCTGAGCAGAGAGCCCCATTCAGGTCTTGATCCCAGGACTGTGAAATCATGACCTGAGCTGAAGGCAGAGGCTTTAACCCACTGAGCCACCCAGGCGCCCTGCATGTGTGTATTTTTAAGCAACTTTTCGACAAGACAAAAATAGGACAAATAAACCTAGAAGTTATATATTCAGCTCTAGAAATGGCAGTACTCATTTTACTAATGACACTGAAGGGGCGCCTGGGTGGCTCAGTCTGTTAAACATCTGCCTTTGGTTCAGGTCATGATCTCAGGGGTCCTGGGATGGAGCACTGCATCATCAGGCTCCCTGCTGGAGCTTGCTTCTCTCTCTCCTACTGCTTCCCCTGCTTGTGCTGTCAAATAAATAAATCTTAAAAAATAGTAGTAATAATAATGATAACCAAATACTAGCAGGTCCAGGCCTCCTCTATTATCATTACTATCGTAACTGTACCACCTGATATAAAGTACATTCAAGACTGCGACCTATATTCTAATCATGATTGTTCTCAAGGCCAGAATAAGAAGATTACTGCTAAAGATCATTCAATAATATATGTCTTTCCCTGTCTTCAAGGAATTACTATTATTTACCCTTGGCTGAGAAAGCCAAACTTTTTCTCCTCAATAGGAGATTCTAGGCCTGTGGTGATGATGATGATGATGGTGGTGATGATAATGATGACATCAACAACAACAGTGACAGAAAAAGTGTCTCCAGCAGCATGAGACCATTTGCCTGAGTTTATCTATCCCCTTTCCCAATGTGAGAGAACATCTCTAAGAGAAAGTATCAAAGATGCCATAACTGTCCAAACGAGAACACAAGGGTTACTGAGGAAAGAGATAAACTGAAAAGATGTTACTGGTTTGCTACATAGCTATAATATAGCTATTGCTACATAGCTATAATTGGTTTTAATACTAAGGTTTTAGTTATTAACTTAAAAATATGACTTAGTTGGGGCACCTGGGTGGCTCAATTGTTAAGCGTCTGCCTTTGGCTCAGGTCATGATCCTGGAGTCCAGGGATCAAGCCCCACATCAGGCTCCTTGATTGGCAGGAAGCCTGCTTCTCCCTCTCTCACTCCCCCTGCTTGTATTCCCTCTCTAGCTGTGTTTCTCTCTGTCAAATAAATAAATAAAATATTTTTTAAAAAATATGACTTAGTTGGCGGCGCCTGGGTGGCTCAGTTGGTTGAGCGACTGCCTTCAGCTCAGGTCATGATCCTGGAGACCCGGGATCGAGTCCCACATCGGGTTCCCTGCTTGGCGGGAAGCCTGCTTCTCCCTTTCTCACTCCCCCTGCTTGTGTTCCCTCTCTGGCTGTGTTTCTCTCTGTCAGATAAATAAAATCTTTAAAAAAAATATACGACTTAGTTCATAATAAACTTGCTGCAGGGCCAGAAAAATTCCTAGGAAAAAAGATATAGTTCAAAAAAACAAACAAATGTTTTATCTCTTGATATTCCTATGCAGTTTCTGAAACTCTAACACAGGTTTGGCTCCAAAGAGAAATAGTATAAACACATACATACATACATACTTACTTGACGAAGCCCCTAAGTAAAGCCTATCTGGCTTCATAAAAGAAACTATTTTGACAGACATAATAACAAATGTAAACTAAAAATCCATGTTTACCTATTTATGTTAAGAGAGAAAAGGGGAGTATGTACAACAGTACAGAGAAATGAGATATTCTTATGGGAGAGGGAAGGATAGGGCAGTATTCCTACTGAATGGTTCCTACTGAAATGATTCTCTGAGGTCTCTGGTCTTCTGTCAGGGCCTAGGCTGAAGAGCAAGTTATTTGTTTAATCTTCCTGTACAATGGTAGATTTCATAAACCAAAGCAGATTCTCAATCTTAAAGCTAATCTGCTTTTTATCGCTTTGTCCTAAAAAAACGTCATTTTCATGTGGGGATCAAATCCGGGGTTATTAGAGAAGTGAAAATGACTGAGTTGTTACTATATGAGGTTCTTCTCAGGAAGGGATAGAAATCAGTTAACTACATCCCTTTGAATGACATGCAGTTTTGTTTTGCTCCTAGAAGAAAAAGAAAAACTGGCAGGTTTTTACATATAACCTTGGTTCAAATTCTTATAGGTGGAACTCTTGAAGTCATTTGGATTAGTGGCCATTGAGAACAGGACTTGGAGGGCACCTGGGTGGCTCAGTGGCTTAGGCATCTGCCTTTGGCTTGGGTCATGATCTCTGGGTCCTGGGATCCAGGCCCACGTCCGGCTCCCTGCTCCGTGTGGAGTCATCTTCTCCCTTCTCTTTGCCCCTCCCCTTTCTCATGTGTGCACACACCCCCTCTCTCTCCCTCTCAAATAATTACATAAAATCTTTTTTAAAAAAAGAAAAAGAAAAAGAAGAGAACAGGACTTGGAACTGTACTATGCCCTGTAATTCCAAGATGTGAACTCTCTAAACAAGGGCCCTCAACATTCGGCTTAGAATCTTAGATGTCTGAGATTTTTTTTTTTAAAGATTATTTATTTATTTATTTGACACAGAGAGAGAGAGATCACAGGCAGGCAGAGAGCGAGAGAGAGAGCGAGAGCGAGAGAGAGAGAGAGGAGGAAGCAGGCTCCCTGCTGAGCAGAGAGCCTGATGCGGGCCTTGATCCCAGGATCCTGAAATCATGACCTGAGCCGAAGGCAGAGGCTTTAACCCACTGAGCCACCTAGGCTCCAGATGCCTGAGATTATTAAATCTGCCTTCAGAAATAAAAGATGGTAGCATATTATGTATCAAAGGAATATGTCAAGTTATCCAGTAAAAGAGTACAGGTATCAGTGTTCTTAAGGAGATTTAATTCTGGAAGTGAACAGGAAACATTAATATGTTTATAAACAGAGAAAACCACATGCCACATATCTCAGCTGCATTATCAAAGCTGGTTCAGAGAGGTGGGAGACTAGAGGTGGTGAAACTATTAGGAGATATTAGACATGAAAGGACATAAGGAAAAAGCCTAAAGATTGGTGGGGCAGTGTTTAAAGGATGTGCAGAGAATACACTGTGATAAATCCCATAAGAATATCTGGGGATAAATACCAGGGGAAGGGCTGGTAGGATAGGAATACAGAAATATATAACTCCTTCATTTTCATTCAGAAAAAAAAAATCAAATTCCCTTCCTGCTGCAGCAGGAATTTTGTTTCCTGTCTTGCTGAGTTACAGGAAACTGGGAGACACAACAGTGTTCTTCCTTTTGTTCTCTTTCAAGAGATCCTAATCGTGGAGATGATATAATGCTGACTCTCCAATCACTAAGTTTTCATCAGTTCTTTAAAAGAATGATCCAATCAGATAAGCTATGTCTTAATTAAGTTATAAATGCAATAAAACATTATCTTTATTCTGAAAATTAGATTCTTTTAAAAAAATTTTTTTTTATGATTTTATTTATTTGACAGAGAGAAACACAGCCAGAGAGGGAACACAACCAAGGGGAGTGAGAGAGGGAGAAGCAGGCTTCCTGCTGAGCAGGGAGCCCGATGTGGGACTTGATCCCGGGTCTCTGGGATCATGACCTGAGCCGAAGGCAGTCACTTAACCAACTGAGCCACCCAGGCGCCCCTGAAAATTAGATTCTGATTAAGTGTCCATTTTGCATTGTTTAATAAAATTCAAAAATCCTGTATCCATTCATTTGCTGTCAAAGTCATCCCCATTCTGGGCCCTTAACTTTATTCATTACCATCACAGCAGGAGAAAACCCCATCCCATGTCTAGTGCTAGGCTAGCTAACTTCCTGGCACATAGTATACAGGCATGGATATTTGCTAAAGGAGTAAAACTCAGGGGATTTGCTAATCATGTATCATTTTAATAAGCCCCTAAAAAAAACCCTCACAGATATAATATCCAGTGGCCTGACATCAAGATTCCTACTGTAATTTGGTATGGATGATCTATAAGACATGTTCCTAGAGCCAGTGGTCTCTAGGACATACAACATATCTGAACTTTTTTTTTTAAGATTTCATTTATTTATTAGAGAGAGTACACAGAAGCAGGGGGAGGAGCAGAGGGAGAGGGAGAAGCAGGCTTCCCACCAATCAGGGAGCCTGATGCAGGGCTTGATCCCAGGACCCTGGGATCATGACTTGAGCTAAAGGCAAACGCTTAACAATTGAGCCACCCAGGCGCCCCCATATCTGAACTTTTTTTAAAAATTCTTTTTTTTTTTTTTTTTAAGTAAACTGTACTCCACACATGGGGCTCAGACTCAGATCAAGAGCCACACGCTCTCCAAACTGAAGCAACCAGGCATCCCTGTATCTGAACACTTTGTCTATTCCCTTGGCTTCATCATAATGTATCCTAGTAAAAGAAAATCCACTTTCCCTGAGAAATAACAGACCTCTTAATAATCACTCATGGGACCCTTTGCACTATTTGAGTCAATCAATAAATATCTGAATACCAACTATGTGCAAGCCCTATGTGATGCAGTGGGGACTCACAAATGTGTAAGAGTAGGAATGAAATATTTCATAATAAATTTAAACACACACCCACAAGGAGTCACTAAGGAATTCACAAACCAGAGCTTAAAATCTAGATAACTAGCAGAATGAAATATGTGTGCTAATGGGGATCCAAGTAAAATTATATAAGTGAAAAAAAAATTATATAAGTGTAAGAAAGAAAAGATAGTTAATTCCTAAGGGAAAAGTTTCTCAAAAAAGACAGTTGTATCTGGAAGGATAAGTAGGGTATTAAACTCTTAATGGGGAGCCAAAAGGAAATGCAGACCAAAATCATAATGAGTTACCACTTCATATTCACTAGGATGGCTATAATAAAAAGATTATGTTTTTTTTTAATGATTTCATTTATTTATTTGACAGAGAAACACAGCTAGAGAGGGAACGCAAGCAGGGGGAGTGAGAGAGGGAGAAACAGACTTCCCACTGAGCAGAGAGCCAGATGTGGGGCTCAATCCCAGGACTCTGGGATCATGACCTGAGCCAAAGGCAGTTGCTTAACCAACTGAGCCACCCAGGTGCCCCCAAAAGATTATGGTTTTAATTAAAAGTAAGTTGGATGCTGTCTATAATCAACAGTAACAAGTATCAGCAAGACTGTGAAGAGTCTGGAACCTTTCTTCACTGCTGGTGGGAACGTAAAATGATACAGTTGCTTTGAAAAACAGTTTGACAGTTCCTAAAATGGTTAAACACACAGTTATCATATGACCCAGCAATTCCACTCCTAAGTAGTACCCAGGAGAACTGAAAACATGTGCCCACACCAAACCTGTACAAAAATTTCCTAGCAGTATTATTTATAATGGCAAAAAGTGGAAACAACACAATATCTATCAACTGATGAATGGATAAAGTGTAGTATATCCATACAGGAAACTACTATTCAGCTGTAAGAAGGAATGAAGTACAGGTACATGCTATAACACTGATAAAACTTCAAAACACACAAAGTTAAATAAGTCAGTCACAAAGGAACACATATTGTATGACTATATTGATATAAAATGTCTAGAACAGGCAAATCTATACAGACAGAAAGTAGATTAGTGGGGAGACTGGGTGGCTCAAGTTGATTAATCATCTGCCTTCAGCTCAGGTCATGATCCTAGGGTCCTGGGATCAAACCCCACACTGGGTTCCCTGCTCAGAGGGAGTCAGCTTCTCCCTCTCTCTCTCTTCCCCTCCCCCCACTCATGTTCTCTCATGCTCTGCTCTCTCTCTCTAATAAATAAGTAATATTTTAAAAAATTTGATGGGGGGCACCTGGGTGGCTCAGAAGTTAAGCATCTGCCTTCGGCTCAGGTCATGATCCCAGGGTCCTGGGATTAAAACCCACATCAGACTCCCTGCTTGACAGGAAGCCTGATTCTCCTTCTCTCATTCCTCCTGCCTGTGGTCCCCCTCTTACTGTGTCTCTGTCAAATAAATAACATCTTTAAAAAAAAGTGATGGGGACGGGTGGACAGAAGAGGGCATTCCATCCACTAAAAACATCTTAAGATATTAGACAACCACAGGCTGGCACAAACTAGCACAGAATTCGGCTTAGATTGGCATCAACCTACTTCATTTCCAGATAGAAAAGTCCTAAGATTGGGGTGCCTGGGTGACTCAGTCATTAAGTGTATGTCTTCACCTCAGATCATGATCTCGGAGTACCAGAATCAAGACCCGCATGGCACTCCCTGCTTGGCGGGAAGCTCGTTCCCCCTGCTTGTGTTCCCTCTCTAGCTGTGTTTCTCTGTGTCAAATAAATAAATAAAATCTTTTTTAAAAAGAAGAAAGAAAAGTCCTAAATTAATATATTTTCTTGAAATTCAAGTGGAAATATAGAAAATATTTCCAGGGTGTCTGGCTGGCTCGGTCAGAAGACTATGTGACTTTTGATTTCAGTGTTGTGAGTTCAAACCCCATGCTGAGTGTGGAGATTACTAAAAAAGAAGGAGGAGGAGGAGGAGGAGGAGGAGGAGGAAGTAGTAGCAGCAGCAGCAGCAGCAGCAGCAGTAGTAGTATTTCCAATCAAGAATGGCCAGAAGACATGATCAGACATTTCTCCAGAGAAGACATCCAAATGGCCAACAGACACATGAAAAAGTACTCAACATCACTTGGCATCAGGAAAATACAAATCAAAACCACAGTGAGTATCACCTCATACCAGTCACAATGGCTAAAATGAGCAAGTCAGGAAACGACAGGTGTTGGCAAGGAAGAGGAGAAAGAGGAACCCTCTTACACTGTTGGTGGGAATGCAATCTGGTGCTGCCACTCTGGAAAACCGTATGGAGGTTCCTCAAGAAGTTGAAAATGGAGCTACCCTATGACCCAGCAATTGCACTACTGGGTATTTACCCTAAAGATACAAATGTAGTGATCCAAAGGGGCACATGCACCCCAATGTTTATAGCAACAATGTCTACAATAGCCAAACTGTGGAAAGAGCCTAGATGGCCATCGACAGATGAATGGATAAAGAAGATGTGATATATATACACACAGTGGAATACTATGCAGCCATCAAAAATGAAATATTACCATTTGCAATGACATAGATGGAACTACAGGGTATTATGCTGAGTGGCTGAGTGAAATAAGTCAGTCAGAGAAAGACAATTATCGTATGATATCACTGATATGAGGAACTTGAGAAACAAGACAGAGGATTATAGGGGAAGAGAAGGAAAAATGAAATAAGATGAAACTAGAGAAGGAGACAAACCATAAGAGACTCCCAATCTCAGGAAACAAACTGAGTGTTGCTGGAGTGGAGAGGGGTAGGAAGGGATGGCGTGGCGGGGTGATGAACATTAGGGAGGGTATGTACTATGGTGAGTGCTCTGAATTGTGTAAGACTGATGAATCACAGACCTGTACCCTTGAAACAACACATTATATGTTAGCCAAAAAAAAAGTAAGCTTAAAAAAAAAGGGATATTTCCTACATTCCTCCTTTTCTAGAAAAACAAACATTAACAATATTAACAGCAAAACAAAACAAAAAGGCAGCCTCTGGAAAATGCAGAGCCTGAACCAGAGGGCACATACCATGTGTCCCCCATAGTTGGTTTTAAAAGCTGATTCAGCACTTTATACGATTTCCTCTTAACTCAAGTAAACCTGACACCATCTGTAGCTCATCTCCTTCTCCTCTTTCATGGCTCTCACCACTATAATAGCAATCTGTTTCCTGCATCCCTTGAATAGCAAGATGGTAACAGTAAGGAGTACCAAACATACGGCCTCCAGATAGTTATTTATACCAGGCGGTGTTCAGACTGTGTCTCAAGTATACAACTGATATTTAAAAACCCTCAGCCACAGTAATTACAGAATCTTCAGTTAAGCATATACCACAGTATACTGCCCAGGAATCCATTTGCCTTTCCAGATTCACTCGCCACTCTTACCCATCTTGCTTTGGGAAGGAAAGCCAGGAAGCTGACCATATAGAGTGCATGCACAGGCTCCCCTACCCTCTGGCTTCCAGCTGGATTTGGCTAACCAGATGTACACCAGTAGAAAACCAAAGGGTAGGAGGAGAATGAGATCAGAGCATTTATTTCCCAGGTCCTGCCAAACCTTGATTTGGCTGCATACTACTGAAGCCCACAGTACTTTCCATACAGCTACTCTCAGATTCTGAAGTAATCTCTCTCAGTACTTTGCTTTATTAGATCTACAGGTAATGAGGTAATGTAGGCTCTGTAACTGCTGGCCATAGGGTACTATGCTCTCTCTTACTGGTTTCCTGAAACCCCTTTGTAAATAGTCTCTTTATTAAATATTTCTCAAATTACTCAAATTTGGATACACCATCTGTTTCCTTCTGGGACCCTGGATGAGGAACCAACCATTCTACCTGGAAGATTTGGGTGGAAGATTTGTGTCAGAAGCTCTTGAGAAACTCTGCTTTCTTCAAAACTGAATAAAAAGCCTTCTCACTGTGCAAAAATCCTCAAGGCACAATTTAACACAGAATTCTGTTCTCTATTGATTTGCCTAAACTTTAAGTGTCTTAAATCCTTTCACACTTATGATTTAATCTGATCTTCCTGACAACTCTGTGAGGTCAAACAGGGGATGTGTTATTTTCTTTTGAAACTTGGAAACTGAGGCTCAGTCTTATTTCAGCATTTCCTCTGTTATATTGCTTTGCTTTTTGTTTTTTTTTTTATTGTTACTAAAAATTTTTTTCCAGTGTTCCAAGATTCATTCCCCATTCCCGCTTTGCTTTTTGTTAAGCAGAACCAAGGTACAGAAAAACCAAATACTAAAAGTATCCAAACGAGTGCAAATAGCTGAGTAAACACATAAAGCAGTCTTTACATGACCCTATAACCTTTGTTTCTCTCCCACCTGGAAAGAGAATAGTTCTAAGTTCCTAGGCAATAGGTAAAGTCTAATCAGCGTAGAACATTTAAGGAACAAAGATATTTGAACTATGACTCAAATATGCTAGAGGAAAACCTCTTATATAGACTGGTGTTTACTGAAACCAACTAGAGCCACAGCCATCAACTAAAGTATATAGGCAATTCTATGGTGGGCAGAGCCCACTGGACACATTGGTTTTAAGGAGCACAAGCACATGCCTGCAACCCAAGTAATAACCAACCATGTCACCAGTTTGTGGGTAATGTCAGTGTGGCAATACCTTGTATGTAACAGGACACATATAGTAAAGAGTTTAATCACTTCTCAGGATGACAGAAGGTTATCTTTAAGGGTTAAACAGCTGAAGTCAGAACATGACAGCCAAATGCTTGAGGAGAATAGGTGTGGAACACAACTTAGGCCCCACTGAGTGTTATTCTGCATTACCCAACGCCTCCAATATTCAGCTTGGCTGGTGGATCATCTGTATTCAGGAGAATATATGGTCTGGGAAGGAATGGCAAAGTGAACAAGAATAGCAGCATCATTGGATCTCCATGACTCAAAGAGGAGTGTATCTGCCGTTTCAGACCGAGAAAAGATAGGAAAAGAGAATGTCTGCCAATGGTCTGTTTTACCCTACCTCATCATTTACCATATTTTCATCATTTGACACAATTTCATTTTAGCCAGAAGTAAATCATAAACCCACAGGAAATCAGGAAACATCAGCAGAACTCCTCTTTTCCACCCTCATACTACCTTTCCAAAGACTACGCAGATTGGTAGACTGGGGATCTGGTCTTATTAAGACTCAAAGTCATAAAAAGATTCTGCTCCTCTGGTTAATACAGAATTTTTTTTCATTATAGAAATAGTTTTGGTTCACCAAACAACAAATACTGGCAATACTACACACGGGAAGGAACTGGTCTAATCCAATGATATGAAAGGTGCGTGAGCCTGGGCTATATATGCAACCGTCAGCAATACATCAGGTATATCAAGTCCTTATCCTTGTTCTAGCCTGCTTTATACAAGTCATAAAAATGTCACAGGGTCTAATATAATTATGCATAAAAGTATCTCTAAAAAGTTACAAGAGAAACAATTGATAATTATGGCTACTAGAAAGGAACTAGGTATATGGAGGATGGAGTGAAAACAAACTTTTTCTGTATTTCATTAATACCCATTTGAACCTTTTGGGTTTGGGGGGTTTTGTTGTTTTTTTGGGAGAAGTTTCTTTTTTTTAATTTGTTTATTTTTTTAAAAAGATTTTATTTATTCGACAGAGTGACACAGCTAGAGAGGGAACACAAGCAGGGGGAGGAGAGGGAGAAGCAGGCTTCCCAGCCAAGCAGGATCATGTGCCTAAAGCCTGAGCCACACAGGGGTCCCTTTTTTTTTATTTAAATTCAACTAATTAACATACAGTGTATTATTAGTTTCAGAGATAGAGTTCAGTGATTCATCAGTCTTACATAATACCCATGGCTCAGGGGCCCCTGGGTGGCTCAGTCATTAAGCATCTGCCTAAGCTCAGGTCATGATCCCAGAGCCCTGGGACTGAGCCTCTCATCTGGCTCCTTGCTCAGTGGGAAGCCTGCTTCTCCCTCTCCAGGTGCCTGAAGCTCCTCTTGCTTGTGCGCTTGCTCTCTCTCTCTCTCTCACTATCGCTCTCACTGTCAAATAAATTTTAAAAAATCCTAAGAAAAAAACAAAACAAAACAAAATAAACACCCAGTGCTCATTCCACCTAGTGCCCTCCTTCATAATGCTCCTCACCCAGTTACCACAACCCCCCATCCCTGCCCTTCAAGCAACCCTCGGTTTGCATCCTATGATTAAGAGTCTCTTATGGTTTGTTTCCCTCTCTGCTTGTCTTATTTCTTCCTGGTTTGTTTCTTTTGCCAACTAGACTCATGCTGTATGTGTTGTTCTTTGATGTGCTTGTTGGAGATATTCTCAGCCTAGTACACTCCTTTTATCCATTATATATTCCACAGAATTACTGTCACTATTTGGGTTGCTTCATTCTGCTGTTATAATTATGCCCGCTTTTGTGTACAAACTTGAGCACAGGGGCTGGAATTTGAGGGGAAGAGTGTCAGTTTGAGCCCTTGTCCTGAGATGAAGGCACGCTGACCTGGCATTGAGCAGGTGGCAGGCCATGCATGCTGACTCAGCAGATCAGCAGGACTGTGAATGTGGGACCCACAGAACAATGACATCATGTGTGACAGGGACGTGGTTGGTTTTGTTCCTGTTCATGAATTCCTTTAACTTCTGTTTGTCTGGGAAACTCTATCTCACCTTCTATTCTGAACAAAAACCTTGCTGGATAGAGTATTCTTGGCTGCATATTTTTTCCTTTTAGCACTTTGAGTATATCATGCTGCTCCCTCGTGGCCTGAAAAATTTTCTGCTGAAAAACCCACTGATAGCTTTATGGGGTTTCCCTTGTATGTCACTGCTTTCCTTTCTCTTGCTGCTTTTAAAATTCTCTTTATCACTACTTCTGGCCGTCTTATTTGTGTCTTGGTGCAGACCTTTTTGAATTGGTTGTTGGTGCTCTCTGTGCCTCCTGGATCTGGATTTCTCTTTCCTTTCCCAGATTCACTAAGTTTTCAGCTATTATCTCTTCATATACATCTTCTGCCCCTTTTCTTGCTCCCTTCTTCTGGGATCACTATCGTGTGACTGTGATGATCAACAGTGTCATTGAGTTCCCTAGGCCTATTCTCATTTTGTGTAACTTTTCCCCTTCATCTGCTCAGCTTGATAACTTTCCATTATTCTGTCCTGTAGGTTGCTGATCCATTCTGCTACTTCCTTTTGTTTGCTATTTATTCCGGGTGGTTTATTTTTATTTTCATTTCGTGAGTTCATAATCTCTAATTGGTTCTTTTTTAGGTTTCCTGTCTCTTGGTGGAGGGTCTCATGGAGGTCCTACAAATCCTTTCTCAATTATAGTGAGTATATCTTATGAGCATTACTTTAAATTCACTATCAGACATATCACTTGTCTCCATTTTGTTTAGGTTTCTTGCAATGATTTTGATCCGCTCTTTCATATGGGACATACTCCTGTGTCTCCTCATTTTGTCTACTGCCGCATCTGTTTCTCTGTGTTAGGAAAGTCAGCCACGTATCCTGCACTTGAAAGCAGTGGCTTTATGAAGAGCTCCTGTAGTGCCCCACAGTACAATGTCTCCTCTTCACCAAAAAATGGTGCTTCAAGGGTGTCTCCTTGTGTTTGTACACCCTTCTATTGTGGGTGGCTGGGATGTGTTTCCCTTCAGTTCAGTCTGTTGCAGGCAAAGTCTGGAGCCTGTTGTGTTAGTGGCCAGCCCCGAGTGGCCTTGGACTTGAGTTACGTAAGACCAGAGGTTTGCCAGAGAAGAAGTAGCACCAAACTGCAGGCACTTTCCCTGTGATGTTCTCTGAGACACTTTTATGGGGGTGGGGGGTGAGGGGGATCTGCAGTCAGACCAGCTGCCTACCCTCAGCCCATTGCTGGAGTCACAGTCAGACTGGTGTGTGGCTATCTTCTCCTATCCCTGGAGCAGGACTCACTTTAGAGTGATGCTGACCCTTGTCTGGGCTGCTTGCACACTGCCAGGCTTGTGACACGGCTTTGATGGGATCTTGTCAGGAGCGATCAGAGGGGGTGATCTGCTTCACTGTGGCCTCTTGTCTATGTCTGGCTGCAGAGAGACTGTTCTGCCATTCTTCAGGTCGTTTTCTGGGTTATTTATGCCAATGAGTATGTTCTCTAGGTTGCCACATGGCAAGAGGTGAGCCCAGGGTCCTCCTACTCTGCCATCTTCCCAGCAGGCTCTGCCTGAACCTTTTGTTTTATACCAAGTCCATACATCTATTATCTATTTAAAAACAAATAAAAGTTGGAGCACCTGACTGGCTCAGTCAGTAGAGCATCCAATTCTTTTTGTGTTTTAAGATTTTATTTATTCATTTGGGAGAGAAAGTAAGAGAGAACAAGCAGAGGGGAAGAGGGAGAAGGAGAAGCAGACTCCCCGCTGAGCAGGGAGTCTGAAGCAGGACTCAATCCTGGGACCCAGAGATCACAACCTGAGCCAAAGGCAGATGCTCAATCGACTGAGCCATCCAGGCACTCCAAGCATCCAATGCTTGATCTCAGGTCTTGATTTTGGGTCTCACTTGGGTGTACAGACTTTTTCTTAAGTTTTTTGGGTTTTTTTT
>PITA01023980.1:0-11489 GCA_004023965.1 Spilogale gracilis
TTCTGGTACATCTGTACCCCCGAATTATATATTATGACTCCCCTTCTTTCGAAGAGCAGATAGAGAGCCTGACCCGTCGGTATAAAAGGGAGCCAGTCACCCTGACCTTGGCCGTCCTCATGGGACTGGGAGCAGCAGGTATAGCGGGAGCGGGAATGGGGAGTGCTGCCTATGTGCAGGGGTATCAACACATGAGTCAGCTAAAGGCCGCTGTAGCAGAGGATTTGAGGGGACTAGAGGCTTCCATCTCCGCGTTAGAAACCTCCCTAACCTCCCTGTCAGAGGCTGTGCTTCAGAATCGGAGAGGCCTTGACTTGGTTTTCATCAGGGACGGAGGATTGTGTGTGGCCCTGAAGGAAGAATGCTGCTTCTACGCTGACCACACCGGGGTAGTGCGTGACTCCATGGCCAAACTTCCTAAACGGCTGGAGGAACGAAAATGGGAAAAGGCTGCCAGGGCCAGTTGGTTTGAAAATTGGTGGTACCAGTCCCCTTGGCTCACCACATTACTGTCTGCACTGGCAGGGCCCCTCATCATCTTACTCCTGCTCCTGACAATTGGACCCTGTATTGTGAATAGACTAATCACATTCATTAGGGACAGGATGGGTGAAGTTAAACTGCTCATCGTTAGACAACAATATGAGACATTACAAAAGTGAGGGTCTCTAGGATTAGAAGACCCACAGAAGAAAAGGGGGGAATGAAAGGATGCTGTAACGGCCCCCACCCTCCAGAATGTCAGAGCAGACCCTTGTCCTGTTATCTGAGCCCAGCAGCCGGCAGGCAGTTACCCAGCCCCCTCAAGCCCTGCGGAGAACAAAAGAAATTCCATAAGACCTTACGCATGAAGCTCCTCACGTACCCCTTGCTAACCCAAATTAGGACATATGTACCCCTGCAAAGGTGGTTGGGGAAACGATTGGCTGCCTGCGTGCAGACCATGGCTGTAGTGTCTTAAACTAATTGGCTGTCAAGGTGCGGGCTTTGTTATAACGGACACTGTAATAATATACAAGGCCACCCCCGGAGAAACTCGGGGCTCCCAGCTGCTGACTGGTTTGGGGTCAGGCTGTGAGTCCGAGCATGCTCGAATAAACCCTTTGCTTTTGCATGGAACCGGTCTCTCAGAGTTTTCCTTGATAGGTGCAGCATTCCAAAGCTCCCAGCTGACTGCCCTCTTGGGAGGCAGGCTTTACACTTGGGAATGAATATCCATCTGCTCTAGGATTTACTCTAGGATACTGTGTATCCTAGAGTCATAGATTTCCTTAACATAGATCTTTTACATTGAAAAGCTCCAATATGTATACATAGTCCTAGAGTTGTAAAGAGTCAAGTATAATGGGATTCCAGCCCCTAAGTAAGAAATTACATGCAAAGAGAAGATTCCTTCTCCTTTCCAGGCCTCCATTAGTTCATCTGTAAAAGTAAGTTGTATTAGATCAAAGCTTTCCAAGTCTTTCTGTGCAGGAGAATCTCCTGGGAAATTTATGAAAATATAGTCTTTTATGTCAATCCTACTCCCATAGAATAGAAATCCCCAGGGGTTTTTCTAATGTATCCAGGCCATAGATCCCTGTTAAGAAATAGTAGACCAGATAATTTGTAAGGTTTCAGGCATTTCTTGAGTTTTATAATCCCTAAATCTATATGAAATCCCAATGAGAATAGGAAAGTGCTTTTTTATCCATCTGGATCCATTTAAACAAGGAAAAGAATGTTCAACTGAGTATCAAAAGACCTGAAATGAATTACAAATTTTACACGTCTCTTTATGATCTTGAGACATATTCTTACCTTCTATGGCTTCAGGTTTTTCATCTGTAAAGTAAAATTATTTCATTGCATCAGAATTTAATCTGTGGGGCCTTGCAAATTGTATCTGCAAAAGTTCTAGCAAGGCAAACGGTGATGAAGCTAACACAAAGACTTGTGTCATGAGGGGAAAGGCTGCTGACTACCTCACAGTGATACATTCATTACAGTGTTGCCAAGGTTTGGGAACTAGCCCTCAGCCTTGTTCACTCAGAGATTTGACTTGTTAGTATATCTACAGTGGGCTTGTTACTTAAGAGGTAGATGCACAATGCCTCAGATCACAAGATTGATCAGAAAGACAAATGAGAAATTGGACTGTGAAAGTAACTAGAACAGTAGTTGAGACATCTATTCCCTATAGACTTTCCCTATAGCTTATGTAAAGGATGTAGTATAGAAAGCCATCACAAGAAGAATGCCAGGAACTTAATTATACTGAGGAATATAACTGGAAAAGGAATAGGACATGAATTATTCTGGTGAGAGCAGTCTCTTCTTGGAAGCAAGACACACCCTAGGAAACCCAATAATTGTCTGTACTCCTGTGGTGAGAGCTTAGAATGAGAACAAAGGGAATTAAATAAATTGACAAAAAATTCAAGCATATTTCCTACTGTTTTCATTTCAAACTCTATTTTTTAGCCTTCTCAAAATGAGCTCAGAAACTGTCATGAACCTAGACTTACAGATGGGATCCAACATAGACCTGGTCTTTTCAGAAGCCAAGAAAAGCAAATTAGCAACAATGAGGTGGGGCAAAGTAGAAATGGGAAATGACTTTGAGGATTAATCATGGAGGGATCTAAGTTTCCTACCAATGAGTATAGACTGAATTTATAGACAATGGAGAACTACTGAAGAACAAATCTCAGTTAAGTGGCATGAACAACACAGAATTGAACCAGAGTCAATTGGTGATAACTTGCAATGTTAGTCAATGGACACTGTCAAATGTGTGGCTGGTGACTAACGTATTCAAGGGTGTTCATGTAGTATGCCAGCAATCTAGTAGCAAAATACAGTGTCTAAAAGGGGGTAGATATCACAAGTGAGTATAATTCAAAGAGGTAACCCAATTACAAGCTTGATAAAATCTGAATATAGAACTTAGTGTATCTCCCACTGGCCAAAAAAAAATGGCACAAATTGAGCAATTAGGACTGTAATGGACTAAAACATCAAATATAAAAAAATACATAAATTTATAATGAAGAATTCATTAGCTAACACTTAAAGTTTCTAAGTCAGGAATGCAGAGGGTAGGGGAATGGATGAGCCTGGTGGTAGGTACTGAGGGCACGTATTGCATGGAGCACTGGGTGTGGGGTATAAACAATGAATCTTGGAACACTAAAAATATATATTAAAAAAACTTGCCAAGTCAGTAACTCGTTGTTCTGAAAACTGGTGAATAATAAAAGGAAAAATGAAACATTTGCCCTCTTTTTCCAGATCAATTATATATTAGGATAACCAAATAATGAATAAGGGAGAGTGCTTCTTTATGGAAGAGTACATACTGATAAATTCAAGAGCAATGTAGAATGAAAAAATCTCCATTTTGTGACCCCTAAAGTAATGATATATCCTGGCATACTCAATTAATGGTAAAATCTTTAGGTGAGATGTTGAAAGCTTGATAGAAGGATCAGGTGACATCACCTGAACCCACATGGATACTGGTAACTTTACAATCTTGCTGACCTAGATGTGCTTTCCCATAGTTTGTTTTTTTTTTTTTCATTGATCCTGTCCATATATTTGTATCTTTGCTCATCATAATCTCTTGAATTATCCTTTTTGAGTGTGTCATCTGTTTCTTGCTAGGACCCTGAGTAACACAGAGTATAAGTTTCATTAAAGCTTAGAAATTGTTTCTCTCACTTTTGTTCATTGTGATACCTACAATACATGACTGGCACCCAATAGACATAAAATAAACATTAGTTAAAGGAAAACTGAAAGGTCATGCATAAAATTCAACATTAGTTCCTGATTTAAAAGACATAAGATAAGGAATAGGGAACTACATTTATCATATGTTCTTTTAAAAAGCCTCCATCCATTAGCATCATGCAGAAAGGAATAAATTAGGCATATTAGCATTTAAAATGTCATGAAGAAGATAAAAATAATTGATATAAAATTGAAAGTTGGGGGCCAAAATTATTATATTTTTCAAGTCATACCCTAATAAAATCCTAGTAAAACACTGTCATCTCTCCTTAAATAAATCAATAAATGCAATGTAATTCCATTTTATAATTTGACAAAATGATCCCAAATTTCATGTGGAAAAATAATTATGAGATTAGGTAAAAGATTCTAAAATAATAAGAGAAAAAGAATTTGCTTTACTAAACAAAAACACATAGTTAAAACAGGATAGTTATTAAGAGAATTCTATTTCTAACAATAGTGTACTGATTTGGAACTAACCTTCCTCTAAGAACAACTAGAAAATACACACACACACACAAACACACACACACACACACACACACACTATATTTAACATATATGTACACACACTAAAGAAAAGCTGTAATATAGGAGGGAGAGAGCACTGATGTACAGCTTCAATCAGCATAATCCCTGGTAATCCACTGGCCATAACAAACAAATTGTCTCTCTTAGAAGATGTTAAAAACTTAAGCCTCAAAATGTTTCCACAATTCTTAATATAAAAGTAAATTATTCAATTACAAATAACCAGGCATTGAAGGTTCTCATGGCTACAGGTAAAAGAAAATGGTGGTTAGAGGTGTAGGAAGAATGGTTGAGTGACCCAGACAGCTATCAATCCAAGAGATGATGTAGAGAGAGTTGGTGCATATATTGCTGAGAGTATGTTCAAACGGAGACATGGACATCCCTCTTTCAGGTGATTCTACATGACCAAGGAGCTTAGGTAAGGTGGAAGGACACCCAAGAGAAACTATACATGTTAACTCTGGGAAGACTACAATACTTGATTAGGTCACCCTTAAATGAAAACAGATCAAACCAGAGTAAGTCCAGGGATGTTTTCCATGCACCTAGCTAAACTCAGGTAACAGAGGTATGTAGTATCCCTGGACCAGCCTAAAGGTAGGGTGAAGGAAGGGGTAAAACAGCTGACTACTCTCTCCTCTCAACCTCCAGGGATATATGACTTCAAACTCCACCTCCAGAATATGATCTGCTATAGGACAAAGAGAGGTGAAACTAGAGTTTAATTAAGGTAGAGATTGAAATTGTAAACTCTATTGGACTGAAAGTAACCAGAAAGTTATGGCGTCTACCTAAGATAGCATCTATGAATGGGAACCAAGATTAAAACCACTGTTTGAAAAAACCAAAACCCTTGCTTATTTATTCTCCATTGAGTTGAGACTACTTAGTAAATCTGTTACATTGATTATACTCAATGAAAAGAAAACTTACCATAGATCTCTGTCTCTCTCTCTCTCTGTCTCTCTCTCTCTCTCTCTCACACACACACACACACATGGATGACACTTTATTGAACACTTGCTGAGTGGTCCCAGGTACTGTGCTAAGTGCTTATTTAATTCTCACCACAATCTTATATGGTAGGTACTTGGTTTTCAGCACTGAGAGCAAAAGCTCAGTTTGGTAAAGTGATTTATTTAAGGGCTTATACCTTATATATGCTAGAAGCTGGGGCCAAATCCACACTTCTCTGACTCCAAGGCCCACATGAATAACCACTTTAAAATGGAGGGTGTTTTTTTCAGTTGTTTTTTTTTAAAACCTGTCATTTGGGGCACCTGGGTAGGTCAGTCAGTTAAGCGTCCGACTCTTGATTTCAGCTCAAGTCATGATCTCAGGGTTGTGGGATGGAGACCTGTGTTGGATTCTGAGCTCAGCAGGGAGTTTGCTGGAGATTATCTCTCCATCTCCCTCTACTCCCTCCTGTACTGTCTCTCTTTCTAAAATAAATAAATAAATCTTAAAAAAAAAAACCCTACCATTGTCTATAAATAAAGCTTTATTGGAATACAGTGATGCTAATTCTTTTACATATTGTATGTGGCTACTTTTGTGTTACAAGATTTTAGTAGTTGTGAAAAAACCATAAAGCCTATTAGGTGTATTTGGCTTTTTACAGAAAAAGTTTGTCATCCTCTGTCTTAGTACTTGATATTATTTGCTTTAAAAGGAATGGAGGTCTTGTAGTCAAATGCTTTATTTACCAGTTACAGTTTTTTTTTGTGTACATCACCATTATAGCTCAGAAAAGTCCTACACTGTTTACAAGTTTATTTTGCCATAAAATATTTTTTATTTTCTTGTACTGTCTTGTACTTTCAAAAATATTAATATATCTTAGCTTAAAATAAAATAAAATCTGAAGAACATCATTTTGAGAAATGCTGAATCAATTAATTACTGACAACTTCTTATCCTCTAGGTCTTTATTTTTATGCACTTTTTGTCCTATAAAGTCACTGCATATCTTTTTTACTAGTACGGTATTACTTACAATAGGATAATTACTTCAAAGCTTACTTTGCATTGATTCCATGGGTAACATGTATGATTTTTTTAAGCAAGAAAATAATCAAATAATACACCAATTACTGAAGCTTAACTGGCTATTGAAATTGGAGAAGTCTTGTCAGAAGACAGAAAAGCTAGATATGGTTCACTTGCCTTGCCACAAATGAGGAAACAACAATGACCTGGAAATAATTAATATTTCAATATTTATTGAATGACTTATTATCATATTCAAAATCAAATGAACCCTTCTCTTATTGTATCAGGAATGTTTATTTTGATAAACTATGTATAAGATTGGCTCTATGCAAGCTTTGATGAAGGAAATGATAAAAAATGTTAATTTCCTTTTTGCTTATACCCTTAAGCAATGTAGTTTATGAGGTAATTAAAAGTAAAGAAAAATATGAAAATTTTATTTTGATGAACCCAAATATCTGGCTAATGGAAACCTGTTGCAGAAATTAACTTAGCTCCCTCTTCACTTCAACAACTACTTTGGAATGAAGGAGCTCGGAGATGTCCACTAGTGGCATCTCACAAGAGAGTCATCCAGAATAACCACACTGAAAGTCTTCCTAATTTGATAGTAAATTCTTTGAAGACAAGTTTCATGTATGATATAGCCTATAGCTCCTTCAGCACCTAGCATAGCACCAAATACAATGCAAGTACTCAGTCATTTGAGAATTGTAAAAAGCTTAATTTCCTTTATTTGCCAATTTCATAAAATTACCATAACTCAGTAATTTTAAGGAAAAATATTTGCTACAAAATTATAGAAGCCTGATCCATAGAAATGTTCAATAAGTTAATTCTACCCAGTCATATATTGTCTAAGTATTTTCCTACAGATTGTTCTTTTATTTTGTGAATAGAAGACCAGGAATTTCTCACAAGATTATACATTAAATATTTTCTCTTGTGTGTATATGTGTGAACATCTGTCTTCTTTTGTAAAGAAAGATATACATAGGTAAAGATGACTTTCATATTTGACAGTGCTTGATCTGCCCCTCCTACCAAGCCCAAGCCACAATGCCCAAGCCACCGGAAAACTTTGGTGGAGGTACCTGTGAATGTGAATGAAAACCCCTCTGGGCTTTCCCCACCTAGAATCCGGAAAGCCACATACCCTGTGGGTCAGGGCAATATGTCCTTTGTCTGCTTATTCAAGACATATAGTTCCATTCAATCCTCCTCCAGGTAATCATATCTCTGTATCTCTTATCTATATTTCTTGATCCCTGTGCCTCAATGGTCTCAACTTCTGTGAGTTTAAGCAATCACTCTGTACCCTGCAGTAACAATACTAATCCTGTCTCTAGGGTGGCTGCAAAAGCAGTTAAAGATTTAACTGTACCACCCAACTTCCTCACTTTTAAATAATAAAAGACTGGGGCCCCAGTCAGTCAAGAGAGACAAAGGCAGAAACAGCAAGAGAGCTTTGGAGGAGAGAGCAAAGAGAGCTGGAAAACAGCAAGAGAGCCTGCAAAGAGAGACAGAAACAGAGAAGCAAAGCAAGCAGCAGAAAGAGAAGCACACAGAGTAGAGAGACAGAAGAGGAGAGAGAAGTAGAGCAAGAGGGCCAAAGCCAGAGCTAGAGAGCTAGAGCTAGAAAGCCAATGCTAAAAAGCCAGAGCGTGAGGCTGAGCCTGCTTCATAAGTCTCTCCTGACTAACCTTGGGTCTGTCAGCTTGCATCAGATTTCCGTGTCCCTGTCGTTGGGGACCCACATCTCTGCCGAGGCTGGCTCCTCTGGCGGTGACAGAGGGCATTTCTTATTGTTACCATATTTTTATGAATTTGTATAGGAACATTTCTCATGGGTGACTCAATCTGTAAACAGTGTGTTATCTTACAGAAGTCACAGCACTGGTGAGGCTATTTGTTCTATTTCCAATTCTCGCATATACGGTATTCTAAATCAACAAAGATAATAAGGAAATGAAAAACTGAACATTATGTTCATTATGAAATTTGATTTTCATTAAATCTCTAATCAATGCTTTTAGAGGTTGTAGGTAGATTGTAACTGCACTCTTCCTCTTCAAAGTGCTTTATTGATCATTTGTATAAATCATTTCTTATATCTGGATTATTTTCTTCTGAATGTGTCTACACAAAGGAAATATCATCCTCGGCTAGAACTGGTAGCACTTACAGGAATAGTGGGCAGTGTCTTAATGATAAAGAAATATTCACTTGCGAAAATTACACGTGAGGGGCACCTGAGTGGCTCAGTCATTGGGGGTCTGCCTTTGGCTCAGGTCATGATCTTGGGGTCCCAGGATCGAGCCTTGCACCGGGCTCCCTGCTTGGTAGGAAACCTGCTTCTCCCTCTCTCACTCCCCCTGCTTGTGTTCCCTCTCTAGCTGTGTTTCACTCTGCCAAATAAATATATAAAATATTTTTTAAAAGAAAAGAAAAGAAAATTACACATGAAAATGTTCTTTGAAAGTTGCCTAGATTCAGAGGTCTGGAAAAAAAGGTAATCCAGGCAACATGGTTAATCCATACCTTACGAAGACCAATGCAAATGTGGGCTGGGTGTGACAAATACATCAATTTTAGAAGATATAAAAATCTCGCTTAATTTACAACTTTCAGTTATCTATTGGCCACAGGAATTAAATGGGAAACTACAGAATTCTTCACACAAATTCCTCTGGAGAGAGGAGTTTGAAAAAGTTGTCATTCCTAAACACCAACCATTGTCCAACACAGGGTCCCTATGATACCAATACTTGGCTGTGTCTCACTCAGATCCTGTGTTAAGCCTGTGGATTCATTTTCATTTGATTTGAAAGAAAAACAGTGACATGAATGATAAGTGGCATGGAAAGGTACTGAAAATGAATTGGAAAACAATTTGAAATAGGAGTCAGAATGTATCAAATTCAGGATCATGTGTGTATAGCAGTAGACGATATGAATAGGCCATGCTGCTAGCTCAGCATTCATGATGCTCACAGGCAGGAGCTATGTACTCTTGATAATGTCTTAAGAGAATAAATGACTTGCCCTGGCATGTAGATAAAAAAAGGCAATGTCCTGTGGTTCAGAAGACTTGGCTTCTATTGCTAGTTTTGTAGTTGATAAGATGTATGATCTAATGAAAGTCAACCCCCCTGGTGACCATTTTTTCCATCTGTGAAGTGGGAGGGAACTGAAGAGACGATGTCTAAGATCCCTTCTTTCAAGCCCTAACTTGGTGTGATTCTGAGGTTTTCCTATGGGAGCAGTTTTTGAACTTAGAAGGTAATAACTAATAAGGGAGATGAACATAGAAGCAAGCAGTAGTAACAATAGTAATAATAAACAGAGCAAAAATGCACTAAGTGTGAAGACGAGCAAAATTCCAAGGGCACATATAAAAGTAAACATTTATTTGGATTTGAGGGTTCTAGTGTGGAAGTTCTCAGCGTCTGAAAAGAGCACTGAAGTAAAAAAAAAGAGAGAGAGAGAGAAAGATTTTGATCTGTAGGTAGGGAGTGTTAGGGCATACTAAGGAAAAGGACATGCAGACGTATGGACTTTTGAAGTAGAGGTATTCAAGGCATGACACGTAGGCCAGTGTGGCTTGGCTATCAGAAATATGAGAGTTAATACACTGTCTGGGGAACCAGACAGACCAACCATAAGACAAACTGACTCTCTAGCCTTGAGCACATTACCTATCCCTTTTGAGCCTCAAATTCCTCATCTTAAAAATGGAAGCTTATACAAAGGTTGTTGAGAAGATTAAATTAGATAATGTATGTAATGGGCTTACATGAATTCATGACATATTGTAAGTAAATATTAGTAAAATTAACTATTATTATCACCATTATTATTATTTAGAAAGATAATAGTAGGAAAATGGTCTGGGCCAAGTTATAAATTACTCTGAATATGATGATAGATAATTTGACTTCTCTTTTGTACAATAAGAAGCTATTGACTGTTTTGAGGAATGAAGCAAGATAAAAACTGACAAAAGAGAGAGAAAGAAAATTATATAGTTTTGCTGAAGAAATGCTCAGCAGTGAAGTAAAATTAGTTTTAGTCTGTTTCTTTAAAAAAGTCAACCAGTCTAGACATGTCTCCAATGAGAAACTCGATTTAAATATTAATAGAACACATCTCAGCTGTCACTCAAGTCCCACTTCTTTGTTTCTCAGTTGCAGTCTGTGTTGATGCCAACTTTTGCAACATGCCAGAGAAATTTCATTCTTTGTGCATCCATGGTAGTTCCTTTGAGGTATGAAAATGGAAATATGATGAGAGAAAAAATTTGATGATTGACAGTCAGATTCAAAATCAAGAATCCATAGCAACTTTAAGAGACCTCAGGAAATGTATTCTTAGGGTGCCTGCCTGGCTCAGTGGGTTAAGCCTCTGCCTTTGGCTCAGGTCATGATCGAGGCCCGCATCGGGTTCTCTGCTTGGCAGGAAGCCTTCTTCCTCCTCTCTCTCTGCCTACTTGTGATCTCTCTCTGTGTCAAATACATAAATAAAATCTTTTTTAAAAAGAAATGTACTCCTATTTCACTGTGACCATAATAAATACCAAATTTGATCACTAGTGTATTTGCACAAGGGAGATTATTAGCGTTATTCTGTTTTCATTCTAATAAAGGATAAGTTGTTAAACACTGTAAAGGCTGCCCAGTGCTTGGTCCTATTTTGAAAATTCCTTTGCTTCCTGACCTGACCCAAACACATGGGGATCCTTTGCTAATCTCTTCTGTGTGTGTGTGTGTGTGTTTAAAGAGTCAATATTAAAAGAGGAAATCACAAAGCAGACTAACAGATCTCATTAAATAACAACTAAACTACTTTGAGCATTAAAAAAAACCCTAAATTAAACAATTAAAAGGCAAAAAGAGCAAAGTGAACTACATTTGCAACTCCTAAAACCTCTTCAGGAAAGAGCCAAGTTGCAAAGAGATGAATGAGGAAAAGGTTATACAAGCTAATTCATTAAAATGAACTATAAAATGTTAACAAAGATACATGAAAATGTTCAGCTTCTCTAGCAGTAACCAGACCTAAACAACACTGTTAGCACATGCACACTATTTCATAGTAACTATTTTATTAAGATAAATTCTAGCTCCATGTTCCTACTCTTGGTTAGTTTCCCAGTGACTGAACACATATTAAAACATTGTGAA
>PITA01023980.1:11589-27301 GCA_004023965.1 Spilogale gracilis
AAAAAAAAAAAAAAAGAAGAAACACACACACACACAAAAAATAAATAAAAAAATAAAACCTCCCTCTTTGCTAAAAATACAGAAAAATGCTTGTTTTCTTTTTTAAGAATGTCTAACTGTATTAGACACAAAGGTAGACTATCCATGGGCCACAACACTGGTTGAAGCTGAAAGATCATAGGAAGCCATGGTGAGAAACAAGCACAGTGGCAGGGTTTTAATGTCCTATGCTGATAGAGATTGAACTGATCCTTCAAGTGGTTAGATAGCAAAACCTGTCTTCCTTCAGGAAGCCAGACCCTAGAGTTGACTTCTATGCTCATGTTCAGACATGGGTAGATATAACTATACCCCCATGGTCGCCTGTCCTACAAAAGGACACTGAATGCTACCATAAGATTGGGAACTCAGCCTGTGCCACATGAAAACATGTTGATTAGAATTGCAGTATCTAAATAAAGAGTTCCAAGCATCTCACAAAGACTCTGGAGTCTTAAAACCCAAAACTGTCTGGCAGAGGCAACAGTGACATTGCCCAATGTGGGGAGACATGTATGATTTAAAGCACCCCCCAGGCAGGAGACCTCTCCATTAAAAATGATAAAGCATAAAAAGAAATGGTGATCCAAGTAAGAAAATCTAATCTAAGAATAAAAGGACATCAGAGCAAGTTGTCTTAGGAAGACACACTCATTAATTTTAGATTTTTTAAAGATTTATTCACTTATTATTTGAGAGAGAAGGAGAGAGAGTGAGAGTGTGAGGGGAGGGGCAGAAGAAGAGGGATGGAGAGAATCTCAGGCAGACTCCCTGCTGAGTGTGAAGCCCAATGTGGGGGTTCTATCTCACGACCTTGAGAACATGACCTGAGCTGAAATCAAGGGTCGGCTGTTTAACCAACTGAGCCACCAAGGTACACCTGAGTTTAGATTTTTAATAAAAGCTTTATTGAAATACCATTAAGGGGCACCTGGGTGGCTCAGTTGGTTAAGCTGCTGCCTTGGGCTCAGGTCATGATCCCGGAGACCCAGGATCGAGCCCTGCATTGGGCTCCCTGCTCGGCGGGAAGCCTGCTTCTCCATCTCTTGCTCCCCCTGCTTGTGTTCCCTCTCTGGCTGTGTTTCTCGCTGTCAAATAAATAAAATCTTAAAAAAAAAAAAAGAAATACCATTAAAATACCATGAAATTTACTCTTTTAAATTGTACAATTCAGTATTTTTAGTATATTTACAGAGTTATGCAAACATCAGCACTACTTTTATTTATTTAATTTATTTTTTAAAGATTTTATTTATTTATTTATTTGAGAGAGGGAGAGAGAGAGCAAGCAGGGGGAGGGGCAGAAGGAGAGAATCTTAGATTCTGTGTTGAGAATGGAGCCCAATGCAGGGCTGGATCTCAGGACCCCAAGATCATTACCTGAGCAGAAACCAAGAGTCGGTTGCTTAACTGACTGAGCCATCCAGGTGCCAATCATCAACACTACTTTTAGAACATTTTCATCACCTAAAAAGGAAACCTCACACCCATTAGCAATCATTTTCCATTTACCCCATTCCCCCAGCCCTAGACAACCACTAATCTATTTACTGTTTCATTTCTGAAATCCAGTAATTTCATAAGATGGAATCATAATATGTGGCTTTATGTGTCTGATTTTCACTTAGCATGTTTTTAGGGATCATTCATACAGTGACATGTATCAGTACTTTATTTCTTATTATTGACAAATAATATCCCATTGCGTGGATTGCTGTGTGGATGAACATTATGTTCAGCCATTTATCAGTTGAGAGACATTTGGATTGTTTCCAATTATGGCTTTTATAAACAATGATGCTATAAGCATTTGTTTATTATGTATTTGTGTGGAGATTTGTTTTCATTCGTCTTTGGTGGTATATACTTAGGAGTGGAACTTCTGTGCCATGTGTTAACTCTGTGTTTAACATTTCTAGAAACTATCACACTGTTTTCCAAAGTGGTCACACTGTATAACAATCACACCTGCAATTTATGAAGGTTCCAATTTCCCCACATCTTTGTCAATACTTGTTAATGCCTCTCTTTTCATTGTGGTTTTGATTGGCATTTCCCTAAATGACAAATCATGTTGAGGATCTTTTCATATTCTTATTGGCCATCTGTATATCTCTGTTTTTAAAGATTTCTTCAACTTAGAAAGAGAGAGAGAGAGAGAGAAGCAGAAGGAGAGGGAGAGGGAGAGAATCCTAAGCAGAGTCCCAGCTGAGCACAGAGCCCAAAGTGGGTCTCAATTCCAGAACCCTGAGATCACTACCTGAGCTGAAATCAAGAGTCAGACCCTTAACCTACTGAGCCACCCAGGTGTCCTGGCCACCAGTATATCTTAACAGAGAAAATGCTCAAGCCCTTTACCCATATTTTAATTACTTGCAAGTCTTTTCGTTGTTGAGTTGTAAGAATTATTTATATATTCTGGATACAAGTACCTTATCAGATACACGATTTGCAAATACGTTCCACCATTCTGCAGGTAGTCCTTTCACTCTCTTGATAGAGTCCTTTGAAGTACAAATGTTTTTATGTACAAATGTTTTTGATGTGATCCAATTTATCTGTTTTTTGTTGTTTATGTTTTTGATATCATATTTAAGAAACTATTGACTAATTTGAGGTCACAGGGGTTTACTCTTTAAGTTTTATAGTTTTAACTTTTATGTTTAAGTCTATGACCCATTTTGAACTGGTTTTTGTAAATGGTTTGAGATAGGAGTCCAACTTCATTCTTTTTGCAGGTAGATATCCAGTAGTCCCAATAATTTTTGTTTATTAGGGTAAAAATGTAAGGAAAACCAAATAATAGAATGTGATAATGTACTTAAATAGAGCAGGAAAAGAATAAAGCTCAATAATCCAATAGGAAACAGGAAAGGGGAACAGAAGAAATAATGCAAAAGCATGGTAAATACAGAAAATCTACCATTAATCTCAATAAATGGAAATAAATTAAGGATGCCTATTAAGAGACATTTAAATCAGAACAAAAATAATTCCTGCTATATGCTATTTACAAGAATCATATCTAAGAAAAATGAGAGAAAGGTTTAATATAAGATATTTAAGTAAATTACTAACAAAAGAAATCAAAGCAATGTTAATATTCAGAAAAACAGAACTGAAGGTGGAAAACATGGGGACAAAGATTGAGATTCTGCTACGGTAAAGGAACAATGCACCAAGAAGATGACAATCATGAGCCAGTATGGACCGACCAGCACAGCTTGAACAATACATATAAAACAAAACAAAACAAAACACAGAAAGAAACAGAGGAAAAGTAGCACTTATTATTTCTCATCTGCTTGTAATTCACATTGCTTTACCAAATTAGATATGATTTGGAAGTCACCTTATTTTATTGTGGCATCGTGTCATCAAGATGACACTAAGATACTATCTTCCACCTTGCAAATTTGTTAATGTCTTCAGAAATGGTAATGTTTGATTGATGTTGGCAGCAATGTCGTGCTGAGCCATGCTGGAGCTTGAGGCAAAAGGAAAAAAATATATCATCCTGTCTTTATTTAAAATGTTATTTTGTTCACCATGGATTTTTTTTGTAAAAATTTTGTTGTTCTCAACCTCTGTGTTAAGATATTATGTAAATTTGGTGTCCAAGGTAAGTGCCTCACTCACCTCATCCTCAGACTTCTACTGGGCTGTGCAGCAGTGTTTGTAGCATTTGGTTTGCTAATTCCACCTCTTGAAAGTGAACCTGAGTAGGAAATATGAAATAAGAAGAAAAAGGGGGAAGTTTTTACATAATAGATTTTAATTGCAGTGTTTCATATAAAGGGACATAAAAGAATAATTAAATCATTTACATGAAATGGCATGTAATATAAAGTATCTTTTAAAATCTGGCCAATATATGCCTGTGATAGATTAAACAATCTCAGGAGGTGCTTTAAAAAGAAGTTCCAAAATTTGGGATTTGTGGGGAGGAGTATATGAGATTCACTTAGAGAGCATACCTAATGAAACATTTTACAAATCTGCAGATTCCTGTAAGATCTAGAGGTGAGGCCTTGGTATAGCTCTACACAAGATACTTATGTAGTCAAACTGGCATTGGACATTTGGAAACCATGATTTAGAACAAAATTTGGTTAAGTGTTAGTTACTCTATGGAGGCTTGTACATTAGTGGAGCTTTTTAAAATGGTCTTATTTTACAAGTGAGAAAATGAACTCCCAGAGTGACAGAGTGAATCGTCTTATCTTATAAGGCAAAGTCAGAGTAGGAATTCAAGACTGCTATCTTTGTGCTCTCTAATAGATCTTGCTGGATTTTCTGAGCACGAAGACTGTCTCCTGACAAAAAATATAACAAATCAACAAAGTTTTTAAATTCAGTTTCATAAATCAGGTCTTCATAGACGGGCACACCTATATTAATTTAAATCAACATTCCTCCTTGAGAAAGAATACACAATACTGCCCACTTTTCCATGAGAATTGCAAGAAAAATCATTCAAAAATATTTTTCTCCAGAATGTGTATATTCAATAGCTGTTAATAACACACAGCTTCCTTTAAATCTTTTTATAATAAAAAGCTTTTAAAATAATTAGAATGGTCTCTTGATTCAGATGCTAAAAATGAAATCACAGGATGTTTTCCAGAACATCTGCAAATCAGTGAACGCACAAATGGAATATTTAAAATGGCTCATCCGATATTGGTAATTGTATCCACCATGTGTTAACATTCCGTCTGCTACCTCATTTCATTCCAACTAACACTATACAACTGCCTCCCAACTCTTTATATCACATCTGATCGTATACAAGACAGACATATATTTTATTGAACAAAGGACAAAGGATGATTCACAATGAGAAAATGCTCTTAGATATGTTAGGCCTTACTCACAACTTTAAGAGTCACTGCTTAATAGAAAAAAATCGACCCAGGGAGAAACACGGTAAGTAGCTTAAACTTATGGCACTAAGAAAACTTGTTAGAAAGTGAGTGTAATTCTGAATCATTGAGGGAATTTTCCCCAACTACAATTCCTGCTCCAGCTACATTCCAAGTGCAGCCAGGCCACTTGATAGGCACCCAATGGTGACTGCGGAGAAATAAATATTCAGTTGTATACTCATTTAACTAACATTGAACAAGTGCTTATTTTATACCAGATTTTGTCCAAGGAAATATGACAATAGTAGTGAACAAATAGGCAGAAATCTCTGCCCTCATAGAACTTGCATTTTGGTGTTCTGGCTATAAGTATCTCTTATTTTAAGTAAGTGGAGTATAATGACATTTAATTTTACAAAATGTATACTATATTTTCAGACATTTAAATTGCTATTCATGCAACTCTGAAATCATACTGAATGGTCTATGACATGAAATAGAAAAATCAATAAGACTATGTCAGTCTTAGTAAGTTTAAATCAGAATCTATAATTGCTCAGTAAACCAATCAATTCTGGGTCTTTGGGTTAGATTAAAGTAGTCAAGATTGTAACCACCTTTATTTCATGAGTTATATCTAAATTAAATTATATTATGGCTATTCTTATCACATTAGAGGAATGTTTCTGAATAGTGGTTTAAAGCATATTCATGTTCATTTAGTCCTATTTAAATGGCAGCTAGGAAGTGAGGCATCTTTTTTTAAAGCACCTATCTTTTTTTTTTAAAAGATTTTATTTATTTGACAGAGAGAAACACAGCCAGAGAGGGAACACAAGCAGCGGGAGTGAGAGAGGGAGAAGCAGGCTTCCTGCCGAGCAGGGAGCTGGATGTGGGACTCGATCCTGGGTCTCCGGGATCATGACATGAGCCGAAGGCAGTCGCTTAACCAACTGAGCCACCCAGGCTCCCCTAAAGCACCTATATTTTTATAATGAGTACCTATTTTGTTATTTAGGAAATCTCTTTGATAGGAAGGCCCAAAGGTCACAGTACACATGCCTGCACACAAGAAATTGTAAAAATTAAGCAATGTGAGTTGCAGT
Source organism: Spilogale gracilis (assembly GCA_004023965.1). NCBI lineage: Eukaryota > Metazoa > Chordata > Mammalia > Carnivora > Mephitidae > Spilogale > Spilogale gracilis. The sequence continues at coordinate 17,603 of PITA01023980.1, forward strand.
CAATGGTTCATGTTGCCTTGGAGAGAAAAGAGCCTGGAAAGCCCGTTGTGCAAAAGTACCTGTGAGATAACACTTTTGCTAAAATAACTAGAAAGTCAACACAATCAATATGTCAATAAAGGATGCTCCAAATCATGCATTTTATCTTTAACTGATAATTTTCAGCATGTGTTACAGTAGCACGACACCATTTTTGACTCCTTAAATAGAGTCTAAAAAAGGTGTATTAAAAAAATTGTCACTCTTTTGCTCTCCATCTCAAAGTGTAAATGGCCTGAATCCAAAGCACACTTTTATCATATACTAGCTGTGTGACCTTAACTAGGTAACATAAATCCAGAGTCTCAGTTCCCTGGTTTCCAAAATGACACACTCATAATAGGGCCTACATCAGAGTTATTGGGAAGACTAATGAAATAACTTACAGAAAACACTTCGCACAATTAGTACTTCATACTGGTGATAAATAAATGTTAACTATTATTATGAGCTATTTGGGTTTACCTCTAAATAATTTTCTGTCAACCAAGCCTACCGTTGGTAATAGTGAAAGTTTGGAAACAAGTTGAATGTTCAAAGACAGTGATCCAGTTAAATTATGATTTTTCTAAATAATTAAATACTATGTGGTAACTAAGCTCATGTAAGGGAAAATATTTAATAAAACATTTTGCTTCATTTTTTATCAACAGGAATCACTACATATTCCCAGAAAATCAAGATAAAACTAAAAATACTAAAAAATGCTGAAAAGACTATAATTTGCAATGGTATAACTGGAATTCAAGTTTCTAAGGTTTTACTATAGTTTGAGAATAGAAAAAGATATTGATTAATTTTAGCATTTGTGACATTACACATACATATTAAATTTTCTAGATGAGCTAGTAAAATAATTAAGAGAATGTATGTATAACTTCCAAACAGTGTTATGAAAAGTGGGACCAGGGAAAAGAATCACAGTTGCAGCAGATCAGCCAAGAAAGGAATTAAAAAAAAAACAATAACAAAAGAACCTAGCAAAAGGGGGGCAAACAGAAAATGCTAAATAAGTTGATAGAAATAAATAAAAATAAATCAGATAGATATAAATCAAAATAAAACTACAATCAGTACAAACTATGCTTTCCAGTTAAAAATTTTTCAGATATTTAAAAAAATCGATTTTACATATTGTGAATGAGTCACACAAATATAAGGACACAAAAATATTTACAGAAAAGAAGAGAAAGCTATACAAAAATGTAAACAAAAAATATGGCTTAGCTACATTAATATCAGACCAAATAGATCCTAGGCAAATATTATTATAGAATAACTTATAGAACAATCAATACATCATAGAGACATTAGGCAGTTCTAGGCCTGACAAAACCTACTAAAAATCGCTTTTTAAAATAGCTTGAAATTTTGTTATGTAAAATTTGACATAACTACAAGAAAAAGTAAATAAGCAAATCCACCGTTATATTGAAAGTTTTTTATATGCCTCTCTAAGCAGTTGATGGATTAAGCGGAAAAAATATTAAGTATCTGGAAGACTTGAAAAGCATAAATGGCATGCTCAGTCTAATGGAAATATATAGAACATGGCACTCAACAACTGGATAATGTACATTCTTAAACATATACAGAATATTAATGAAAACTGACTATGTAGTAGACCTTAAATCAATTCTCAAAAAAGCTGGGAGACATGCCCTATCAGGTAATGCAGTAATTTTATACAGCTATAATAATTAAGATGATGTGTTTTGAACTCAAGGATAGATAGTGAGAACAATGGAACTAAACAGAAACTCTGGAAGCCACCCTATACATATACGATCAACAAATCCTAACCTTAATTTGAAAAGATAAGCCCCAAACTGGAAGCAACAATGGTCTACTGTCCAGAGTAAATGAAGAAATCATCCAAATCTTCAAAATGAAGAAAGAGTCAATAGAAAAAATAAAGAGGCACAAATCATGAATGGACACTTCACAGAAGAAAAAAATACAAATGGTCCACAGTCGTTTGAAAAGATAGTGAAATTCATTAGTAATGACAGAAATTCTAATAAAACCTACAGTGATATGTAATTTCAAGCTCACCAAATTGGTGAAGTTAAAAAGTCTGGCAATATTATATATTAGTGAAGATACGAGGTGATGATAGTTCTCATACAACTTCAAGTGGATATGCAAATAAATACAACTAATTTGGAAATAAGTTGGACATGCTTATTTCCTGTAACATAACAATCACACTCTTAGGTATATATCAGAGATAAATTCTTGAAAATTTGGACCATAAGTAGAGTTGTCAGATTTAGCGAATAATAATACAGAGCATCCAATTAAATTTGAATTTCAGATAAGTAATACAAAATAGCATATCTCTATATCTCTCGTGTATTGTTAGTGACATACTTATAATAAAAAATCTGTTGTTTGTCTGAAATTCAAATTTAACTGGGTATTTTGCATGTTATCTGGCAGCCTTAACCATGAGATACAGCAGCATTGGGGCACCTGGGTGGCTCAGTTGGTTAAGCGACTGCCTTCGGTTCAGGTCATGATCCCGGAGACCTGGGATCGAGTCCCACATCGGGCTCCCTGCTCAGCGGGAAGCCTGCTTCTCCTTCTCTCGCTCCCCCTGCTTGTGTTCCCTCTCTCGCTGTGTTTCTCTCTGTCAAATAAATAAATAAAATCTTTAAGAAAAGTACGGCTGCATTGTTTGTGCCAGGAAAAAGCTAGAAACAACCAAAAGATTCATGGACAAAACAATCGTACTCTAGTCCTACAACGGGATACTATACATGATGGAAAATATATAAATATCACTATCTTAAAATTTTTTAAATTCTATTTTCAAACAATGTGTATTTTATTTATTTGGCAATGGTCTCACGATTTTAAATGGTGACTTATTTTCTTCGAGTTTTGAAGCAAGTCTTTTTTCCAAAAGGTTTTTTTTTTCTTTTTCTGTGTGTTTGTTGAAATCTGCACATAACACTGAACAACTCAAGAGCAGTTTATCCTTCTCTAGGCAACTTATGGCCTCTTCAGAGATCATCAAACAGTTTTGGAGAAGCAGGATATACATTGTTTTACTATCATTTCCCCCCCACGTTTTCATCCTCAATGCATTTACTAAATACAGAAAAATATGTTTCTTTCGCCACACTTCGGACTGCCTAAAAGTCAAGACAAGAGGCTTCAACCAAAATATGATTTTATGGCAGCCCATCATTTTAACACCTTTTCTATGGGGAATAGCAGTGAGGGCCATCCTGTCGGCACAGTTCTAAGGAGGTTATCTCCTTTAGTTTCTATAAACATCTCATCAAGTGTTTCTGTGTAATGGAGCATCCAAACACCTTCGCTATGAAAGCCTCAATGCCTCAGGTAAGCAAAAAACACCACTTTTTAGCAGAGTTGTGGACAAGGTCTACAGAACATTTACTGGAAAAGATCTTTTAATTTTCTCTGATAAAAAGTTTATAAACTAAAAGGATTTGCCATAGCTTACCTTTGCAGCCAAATATGCAGATAGATAAGCAAAGTCTACTTTGTATCTTTTGTTTTGTGTTTCCTATTGTTTTAATCAGAAACTCCTTAGAAATAAAAAAAAAGTGTGAGGGGCACTTGGGTGGCACAGGCAGTTGAGGCTCTGACTCTTGGCTTCCACTCAGGTTGTGATGTCCGCGTGGTGAGATAGAGCCTTGCACCAACTCTGCACTCAGTGAGGAGTCAGGGAATACCACCGGACAGACCACCCATTATCATATTGTTCCTTGACTGTGCTTTGAATCTGAATAAAGGTATATTTCCTGATGCAGAGGTTGCAACCAAAATGTCTCATGAACGAACAAGATATTTGATAACAGATGTGTAGGTCGCTCATAGTACAAAGCTGATTCTATTAGTAACATCAATTGATGCCTTAAATCATGGTTACAGGTCCTCTGTTATCTGAACTCTTAGACAACATAGCAGAACTATTCATAATGCCAAAAGTTGAACACTGTTTTCCTCCCTCTTCTGGGTGGGTTTTTAAAATTATTTTTTTATTGAAATCTAGCTGACACACAATGTTACACTAGTTTCAGGTGTACAACACAGTGATTCAACAAGTCTATGCCTTGTGCTGTGCTCTCCAAGTGTAGCTGCCATCTGTCCCCATACAACACTATTACAATACCACTGACTGTATTCCTTATGCTGTGCCTTTCATCCCCATGACTTATTCGTTCCATAGATAACACTATCTTGATATAAAACACAACAGTTAATCTACAGGAAGAGTTCAAAATGGACTATTAACACTTACAATTACAAAGTCAGATGACAATGGACAATCCATTCCTGTAAAGCATGGATCATAGTTTCAACATTAGCATTCAGAGGGAAAATAACTACACAAGGCAGATAATCTATGCCTCATCCATTTTACAACGAAGACTGTTACTTTCAGCTCCTGTTTTGAGGGCTGCCATATTGGTTTTGTTCTTTCCTCCATCTCTCTCCACCAATAATGGAAAATCAGGGCTTTTCACATCACAGGATAGAGGTTTCCTGGTAGGCAGGACTTTGTGAACTAAAACTAGCACAGATATTGGGGGAAAGGGTCATTTGGTCACTCAACTGACACATGAAAATAACATTCAGTTCAACCACATTTCTCATCCAGAGAAGGAAGTGAGGCTGAGAAAGAGCAGGTCAAATTTATACAGCAAATCAGTGCCAAATTTAACTTTCCTCACCCTATATAACTGACCTCCAATTTAAAGGTCTTTCCAGTATAACATCTAATTTTCACTGATCAGAATCTGATTGACCAAAATTTATGAGAAAAGTTAAAAAATAATGGCAATATATAGGCAAGTAACTGAGATCTGAAGAAGATATTTGATTATAGATATAAAATTAGAATAAACCATAAGAAGTAATTTCTCATTCCACAATCATTTGCGAATATTTGAAACTTGTTCGCCAGTACTTAGGGTAAAAGTTTACAATATATATAATTTCTATATGTTGTGGCCTGGATGATTTTGTTCCCCTCAAATTCGTATGTTGAAACTCCAATCCCCCCAAAGTGATAATATTTGGAAATGGGGCATTTGGGAGGTAACTAAGTTTAGATGAGATCATGAGTATGGAGACCACATGATGAGATTAGTTCCCTTATAAGAAGAGATACCAGAATGTGTTTATCTCCCTCCCTCTTCCTCTCCCCTGGCCCCATCTCATTCTGTTCAGGCACTCAAAGAAGAGGTCATACAAACACACAAGAGAAATGGCAACTGCCTAAAAGTCAAGACAAGAGGCTTCAGACTGAAACCAACCCTGCTGCTTCCAGAACTGGGAGAATTAAAATTCTGCTGTTTAAGCCACTCAGTGTATGGTATTTTGTTAAAGAAGCCTGAGGGGAGTGACTAACATATCATCTATATATTTGGAGCAAAAGATTATTTTCCTCAAAGTATAAGATATTAGCTATTTACAGGTATTGTCAAAAATAACTAAATTTTATAGAGGAATAAATCACACATAATATTAGATAATAACTTACACTTTGAATAAAATGTAGTAATATATTTTTTAAAAAAAACACTCCTCAGGAAAATGTAGAGTGGAAACTATAGATTATTGTGTATATATGTGTATATGTGTATATGTATGTGACTTAGGGGTATTAGGCACACATACCTGGTTTCTTTAACATGTTTTGGCAGCCTCCCTATTCCTTTCAGCTTTCACTTGTATGAACTCTTCCTTGTTATCTCAGGCCTTGAGAGTCCTATTGATCTGGTTTCAGAAATGTAATTAATTTAGACATATGAGCTGAAAAGGCCATTCCCCTTTGTTCATGGATTAGCCGTGTTCTCCCTACACCATAGCTGCACATTAATTCCCTACCTCAGCCCACTGGATTATGACTGCACACCTTCCCTAACGTAGCACATGATGTCTTTATCTATACTACAGCACACCAGAACATTCCAGAATGTTCTTTCCTGGTCCCATTAGCCTCTCTACACACTTCAGCCCCTTACAATGATAATAGACAGGAGCACAGTCTCCATGTTAGGGATTCCATTTCCCTCTGCTTTTTCACTCTCACTTAAAGCTGCTTTGCAAGAACTACTTCCGCCCGCCAGCCATTCACACTCCTTTTGCTCTTCCAAACCCTCATTTCCCTCATTTTAAAGTCTCTCTAATAGTCAAATTTTGATGCTTTTATGTAATACACTGAATTGCTTTGCATTTTAACTGAACCATTCTTAGTTACATATCATCTATAGAAGCTGTGGAGCATGAGGATTAAGAGTATAGAGTCTAGACTAGAGTCATTCGGCTTGGGTTAAAATAGCTTCTTCTCCCACTTCTTAGTTCTATGACCTTGGGCAAAGTTACTTAAGATCTTTTTGTGCTGTATTTTTGCCTGTTCATAAAATGATGGTAATGAGAGTAGGCTTGTTAAGATGTTGTGAGGATTAAATGAGATGATCCATGTAAAATACTTACGTACCTAGTACAAAAAAATGATAAATCAATTGTAGCTATTAATAATCTATTCTTTCTACTCTCTCCATGCTATGGTGCTAGGTGATATGGGTCAAATTTGTGATTTGAACATATTGCATGGTTAGGTTATAGCAATTTTGAAACATGCTCTAATCTATTTGTTCTCTGAAATACAGTACCAAAAATATTTCGTAAAATGAAGTTAATAGGTTTAAGTCATATTGATTAAAACAGTATCAGATGAATTGAATAGTGTACATTCAGATCTTCTTCTTTAGAAATACCTCAGCTGAATCAGTAAGGCATAAATTCTGGTAACACAACCATCATTAATATCTATGTTTGAGCATGTCACTAAAACAAATTGGATTCCAAGTCTCACACATGATAAAATGGGAAGATTCAATTCATTTCAAAAATATCTGTTGAGCCCCTACTATCTGCTGGTGTCTTTAATAGACGATTTATGTGTATATTGTATCATTCATCTATACAGCAGTGCTATGTATTAAGAGTGATTATCCTTATTTTGTAGCCAATAAATGCTGAGGCTCTGACTATCTATCTCCCTGGGTTAAGAAGATCAAATGTGCAAAAGTGTGGATATTTAAATGAGAACATTATAAACTTCCCAAACATTGTATTACTTTAAATTCAATATACTTGTTTTGACAAAATACATCATTTCGGTAATTAAATTCTTGCCTATTTTTTCTTCCAGCATTTTGATGAAATATCTGAGTCATGAGAACCACTGACTAGTGTTCCTAGATTCAGAAATGATGATTAAATCAGAATCTTTTTAAGATAATTAATGAAATATTAAAAAAAAGCTTTGAACAAAAGATAGTTTAGACTGGATAAATGCCATTATTCTAGAAATACATATGTTATACTATTCATTACATTCTAATGAGTGATTATATATTAATGTGTCATTAATTAATGGTTATTATTAATTATAGAATACTATATATTATTAAACAATTTATGCCACAAACTAAAACAGCTAATGTGTGTATGTGTGTGTGTATTTCAAATTTTACTAACTTCTCATTTCATCACAAGTACTGAAAAAAAAAGGATTCCGAGACCTATGGATTAAATATAATTGGTTTTGAAAACAAAAGAAGTGAAAAAAAAATCACATAAAACTGTTTCCCCATGATAGACTCACACTTTTCTTATTTACCACCTGGGGATTTCTTCTTATAAGAAGCTGATGAAATAGATGGCAATCCAAAAATGCCATGTCTCTGCAAAGGATATCCAAATATTTTTACTGGACAAGTGTCACTTTTAAAGTTGATGAATAGTGGATGTGAAGTAGTAATATCTAATGTTAAAAAATAAAGCCACCTAAGGAGCAAGAAATGATAGATAACTTGGTGTTGTTTTAATATCACAAAAAGTTCATAAATGAAAAATAGTTTTGGTGATGCCCCAGTTTTAATGTGTGGCCTGTAGCTCCAGCATACCATTTCAGATTGACCCTTCTTTAGAGATAGAATAAAGATAAAATATCTCATTTCCTCCTGAAAATGCATGTATTTGTGGGCAATTGAAACATATTCCCTACTAGTACTCCATAAACTCAGCAGGGTTCTGTTGGGACCTGGAATTTGGCCTGCAGAAATCTGTAATAGCAATTTTAAGCACTTGTAGGATAATGAGAAAATTTAGACATTCTCAATAATATCATTCAATGCAGTGTATCTTCATTTCTTTAATAAAAAAGGAAATTCCTGCTGATCAAGTATTACATAGCTTAAGGCTCATTTTGGGGGGATATAATGGCCAATGCCTAATTTATGCTCTTAGGGTACATCTCAATATTAACCTTTTATGATTCCAGTGGGGTTAGAAGCTTAATAGAATGAGGTGAAGTTATTAAAACACATAACTTTATAATATACATATTTCTCACTGTTCTTTCCAGAGTCAAAACGTTTCTTCTCCATCTGAATGAGGCAGGGAATGATTTATCCACATGTTCTTCCCAGTTCACATTTCTCTTTAATTAGAACTTTGCCAGTTAGTTTATTTTTGTAATTAATGACACTTTGCTCCAGCAAAAAAAATCAAAAAACAAAAAACGCTGAAATCAATCAGCAAAAAAATAAAAGGCAGACTATATATATATATATTTTTTTTTTCCTGGCAATCCAGAGTCCTTGTGTGTGTGTGTGTGTGTGTGTGTGTGTGTGTGTGTTTTGTACTCAATTTACAATCACAAATCATGACTCTCTTTTTCAGTGTTCATTACTAAAGTTTTACAGAAATGCTGCCTAATACTTTCGAAGGTCAACTGAAAGCACGTCTGTGGCCTGGTCAGATAAGAGAACAGCACCTAGAGCCATGCTATTCACATCATTAACCTGAAAGTGAGGAACTTAGAAGTCAGTCTGGAAATATGAGTTATGTGGGTTAGAGAAGAATATATAATCCCATTCAGTAGAGTGTGAAAGTTTCCATATATCCGCTACTCCTAAATCAGTAATAGGTAAGGATGAAGCTTTATGAGCTTTTTAAATAAAATGGTATTCTTGATAATGTATGCCAAATCTCTCTGAAGCAGGATCCAAGGCCACACAATAAGTCACTACTCCAAATTGTCTTAATAAAGGTATTTGTCGCGGCCGGTGCGACAATGTAAGCTGAACCTGAGGGCAAGGAGATGGGAAAACAAAGACAAAGACAAGACAAGAAAAAGAGATGGGGACAGGAGGGACAAAGTGGATGATGTCCAAGCAATGCGAATTTTATTAAGGGTTACAAAGCTTTTTATAGTAGACTGTGCTCAAACAAGGAGTGGTGACAATAACAAGGTTACATATTTTCCTTAATATCATGATTTCTATGCACACCCCTGATCATGCTCAAGTCCCATGACACTGATTCTCTTTGTTCATCCTACACCACTTCACTAATTCTTTGAGGCGGTAAACAACAAGGGAGGTGCCTCAAGCTCCTGGGTAAGATTAAGATCCCATAATAGTAAAACTGCCTACGTGACTACCGCTGCCTACATGACTACAGCAGCCTACGTGACTACCGCTGCCTACGTGACTACCGCTGCCTACGTGACTACCGCTGCCTACGTGACTACCACTGCCTACGTGACTACCGCTGCCTACGTGGCTACCACTGCCTACGTGACTACCACTGCCTGCGTGACTACCG
>PITA01023981.1:0-15655 GCA_004023965.1 Spilogale gracilis
TGAGGGGACCAGATCTCCTTCCCTGTGAGGGGACAGGGACTTCTTCCCTGTGAGGGGACGGGGACTTCTTCCCTGTGAGGGGACCAGACCGCCTTCCCTGTGAGGGGACGGGGAGGGACTTCCTTTACTGTGAGGGGACACCAACATCCCCCCTGTGAGGGGACCAGACCTCTTCCCTGTGAAGCGACAAGGGCCTCTCTTACTGTGAGGGAATGGGAAGGTACCTCCTTGTCTGTGAGGAGACAGGGGCTTCCTCCCTATGAGGGGACCTGAATCACCTCTCTGTAAGGAGGAAGTAGGACTGTGGCTCAATCACTGAACCCTAAATGGAGAAGCCTACATGTTCCTTGATTTCCCAGAATAGTCTAGGCTGCATGTTTCCATCTGGGGTCAGGAATATAAGGTTGCTATGAGACAGTGTGCTGGCAACAAACAAAGCCAAAGGTCCCTTCATGGCTCACCAAGGTCCATGTGCACAGAGTGGCTTCTATGTTTCGAAGGTAGGGGCTGGGCGTAGATACACATGGGTCCGTCATGGTATTTAAGGTTGGCATTTCTGTCTTAATTGTTTATATAGTCATTTTTAAACACATTGTCCTACAGCAAATAAAATTAATGTGTTTTAAATTTTTTAAATATATGTATGTATGTACATGTGTATGTGTATATGTATGTGTGTGTGTGTAATTTCACACACGTTGGGGTTTGATTTCACTGTAGACACTTACAAAGTCTCTCCTCACCTGAGAATGTGTCTCTCCCCACCCAGCCCCAGGTTTCCTGTCCCCATAGGAAGCCCTAGGCTGGAATCTTTTACTTCTGAATCTACAGAGAGTTTCCTTCCCCTCCTTCTAGTCCCCAGACCAGACGCCAAAAAAGAACATATACTGGGGTCTTCCAGGGGTTGGAATTTTGTCCCAGGACGGCTTAGAAAAGGGATCCCTGAGATTTTCAAACCAAGTCTCATTCTGTCTACCCCAGAGTGTATTAGACATCTTCAGGCTGACCCTGACATCTTATTTGATGAAATCACCCTTTTCATTGCTCTTTTTTTTTTCTGCTTCCATCCCTCCTTTTCACTTTCTTCCTCTCATTTTTTCTTCTCTCCTTTTCCCTTCCCATCTGTTTCCCCACCTTTTCCCTGCCTGCCCCTTCTCTGTTTTGTTTTCCCTCTCTTCTCCTTGTGATTGTCTGCCTGTTTCTTTTTTTTTTTGAGCCCAAAGAGTCTCACAGTCATCCCCATAGCCCTGCATTATACAGAGAAAGAAATCATCCTTTTTTTTCAACTACTTTAGAGTCAGAAAATATAACCCGAAGAGGGGAGGCCTTAAATTCAGTCCGGAAGTGGAGTTGACACCGCTGACTACATAAATCAGGACAGGGCCACCAGGTAGACCCAAGCCCAGCCAGGTCCCCTAATGGGCAAACCTGCCTCCCTCTCACCCCCAGAACACAGTGTACTTTTTTCTCCACTTGACTTAGGCGGCAGACCTCTCTGAGAAGGATTCTGGCAACCAGGCTGAAGACGGTCCAAGACGTAACCGGGTTTTTTCCCATAAGCTCTGAGCAGAGTCCGTGCTGGGGGGATGACACAAGGAGAAGAAAACAGTCTTTCTAAACAGACTGGGAGTTAACTGGTCTCTGCAGAACGACCCCTCACTTACAGAAGCCATATATCTATCCTAAATATATTCACAATCAGCAAAAGCATTTTGGGATGCTATATATTCAGAACTATATAGCACATTACATATGTGTTTCTTTCCAGTAATCCCATGTTTTCAAGAAGGGGGTTCAGTTTTTCAATAAGCCACAGCTTCATTCTCTACTTTTTTCAGATTTGAGATTGATTATTTGGGGGCTTCTTCCAAAAATCAACCCTATCTCTAATATAGGAAAAGTAGCAACCACTAGAGCAAAATGAAAAACTACGCCCCAATACTGAAAACAATTCCAAAAGCAGAGTGTTTCTAGAGTATCCGAAGTCTAGGCAGGATCGGGGTAATCTAAGGAGCCTCTCTGGGAACATGCTGCGTGGGGCGCGGTGGCGGCCAGACGCAGAGGGACTCAAAACCACCAGTGCACAAAGGTAGGGTCTAAAGTTAGGGGAGAGGGAGGAGCGGTCAGTCTGTTTTCTCTCAACTCTGGGACAGGCATGCCAAGGCCCTCACCTCCCCCCACCTTCTCTCCAACCTCCCAGCCGGCCTACCCCCCTGCCCCCAAAATCCCCTTCACTTTACTGACACCAGTGTTTGACCTTTCACCCCCGGCAACCTCCACTGTTTGCTCCTTGGGAAACATGGTGACACAGTTGCCCTCTCTGCTGGTCACTCCCCAGGGAGAAGGGGGCAGCAAGAGCCCTGAGTTGAATGAGCATTCTGTGTGGCCACAGGCGGGGGGCTGTGTCTAATCCCACCTCCGGCCCTGCACCGTTTGGAAACATTTCCCAAGGAATGATTGCAGGCTTGGGCGATTCTCTGCCGCTTAGGAACCTAGTCTTTCCAGCACATTGTTTGGTTCTCTCAGCCTGCCTTTAGATAGTCCTGGGTTTTCCTTTCCACAGCCAACCTCCCTCTAAGCCGAGAAAATAAAAAAATATATATTTGGTGAGAGTGATAACTACAAATTCAGGGACTAGAGCCAGCCTGTGATTAAAACCTTGCCATCCAGAAGGATAAGGGAAAGGGTGCTCAGAGGAAATCAGGTCAAGCTTTGAATATGTGCACTGGTGTCCCTCTGGTCCTCCCAAGTTCCCAGAGATGCCAGGGAATGTGGAGATCTCCAGCCTGAATGCCTGAACGCTACATTCATTTGGGTAGGAGAGGCTTTTAAATTTTTCCTTATACTCTACTCCATTTCTCGTTCTCCGGCTGTAATCACAAAATGTCCAAAAATGATCATGTATTTCTCTTGGGTGACTCCACAGAGTAAATAGTTTATGTACAATTTACCCAGAAACCCAAAAACAATTTGCTGAAAGCAGCCCAAGTACCAATTTGCCAGCCTTCTGAGAAAGACCGAATAAAGCCTCTCGGGCGGTACAGCAGAATCCCTGAGAAAGCAGCAACGCAAAATTTTAAAGCGCACATATGTCCACTGAACTCAATGAGCATAAGCCAGTTTATTTTTTATTTTTATTTTTTAAAAAGATTTTATTTATTTATTTGACAGAGAGAAACAGCCAGAGAGGGAACACAAGCAGGGGGAGTGAGAGAGGGAGAAGCAGGCTTCCCGCCGAGCAGGGAGCCTGATGTGGGACTCGATCCCGGGTCTCCGGGATCATGACCTGAGCCGAAGGCAGTCGCTTAACCAACTGAGCCACCCAGGCGCCCCGAGCATAAGCCATTTTAAATTATTTTTACATCTATGTAAACATTACCTACGTTACTTGAATTTTATAATTTGCTTTACAATTATCCTCTTGTTGCTATTAAAATTCTAACTCCATCAAGGTGACATACATCATTTAAAATGATTCCAGTTCTGGGGCGGGCGGCCACCACGCTGGGAGCCAGGAGGGAAGGGCGGGAAAGGCCAGGGAACACAAAGCCTGGGTTTGCTTCCAAGTAGTTGAATGATAAAGAAGTTATTAATGATAAAGATAATAATTCATTCATAACATGGAAATAAAAATGGTGGGTTGTCTTACTCTTGGGTCTGAAGTATGAGCTTCAGGTATGCAAAAACACTTCGAAGATCTACAGAGCAGCCACAGTTAGTTGTGGACCTTAAATACAGATTTAAAGAACGAAACCAATGAAAGGTGTGTATACACACACACACACACACACACACACACACAATGCATATAAGCATGAATTTGCACAATTTCAAATATATATGCATAATTATAACATGTGCAATGTGTGCATGTATACACACAGACATAAATATCCCATATATATAAACACACAAGACAGAACAAACATACCTACTCAGACTGGGTCTCCCCTAACATTTTTGTAAGCGGGTTCATTGGTCCTGTCCAAATGTGAAATAAATAGTTGTAGTAGACTTTAATTCATCTCCTTAAATATGGTGATGTTTTATATTCTGAGCTGAAAGTTGGTTTCACAGTATTACCAATATAACCACTTTACTTGTTGACTTTAGGGAAATTTTAAATTAATAAAGAGAAAGAGGGTGAGTTTTCCATTCTCCCATCCACGTGGCAATCCAACTCTTTTTTTTTTTTAATGAAGTAGAAAGAATAGTAAATTAAGCAGTATCACCTAAAACTTGGGGTAGCTTCTGATGATTTTGCCAAGAGGAAAATTCAAGTACTTCCCTCACAAATAGCCGTCTCAGCAAGTAGTGAAGGTAAAACTCCTGTAGGTAGAAAGCAAAGACTGCAGGAGTCCATGAAAACTAACAGGTGTTTCAACCACACTTGAAGTAGCAAGAGGAGAAGGAAGCTGGAAGTTCTGATTTGCAGGGGTTCCGAAGAACAAAGCCGCCATTGGCAAATCCTGGTAGGGGCTACAGGCTGTGCAAGACCGATGATAGACATGCAAATGTGAAGGGGCCCGAATACACTCAGCAGGGCTGAGTTTCCGCAGACTGGGCGGGGAAGCTTTGTGGAGATAGCCGAAAGCATATACCCTGAGCCAAAAATAACATTTGTGCTCTAAGGATGTTTAGGTAGAGCTGAAATGAGCCATTGAAGGCTTTTTTTTAAAAAAGTGCCATTGGATTCTGAAAGGGCAGCAGTAATGCAAATTTGAAGTTTGCCTTAGTTAATTGGGGGGAGGATTCACCAATTAATCATAGGCAGAAAACGACTATTCCATTACTTTTTTTTTTTAAAGAGTCTTATTGATGAAATGCTTTTGAAAACAAAATAGTATACTCAACATCTGAATCTGACAACCTGAAAAAGGGTAGGAAGGCTTTTAAGTAGCCTCTCGAATTCACCCAGGCTGAGATAAACAGCTGAGATCCTAGTGAAGGGTGTTTCCACTCCGCAATGGTTAGAGAGCCCTCCAGTGCCTGGAAACGCCTTTTTTTGGCCTCACCTCCGACAGCGCTGCCCAGGGCAAAGAGCAGCGCTAGGACCCTCCCCAGTCCTTTCACAAGTTCAGCCCTGAGAAACATCACTGGAAAGGAGCTCACTGAACATCCCTATCTTCATCTGGAAGTTCAAGGCAGCAGAATGAGGAAAACCTTTCTCAAGCTGGCTTCCAAGTACCTATTAACACGATTATCCAGAATTTCGGCTTTCTGCTCTACAAAATGAAAATTTACAAACTGCAAATGTCTTTTATTAATAATTACATTTTTATTGATTCAGAATACACCTGGTGTATTTCTCCTTGACTTTAGTGTTGACATTTGTTGAAATTATTTTAGTGTCGTGTATCAGTTTCTGTCTCAAGTGAAGGTGTAAAGAGAGTTTTCAATAGAAATAATAACGTGTGGATGAGGGAAGTGGAATGTGAGCTGGAAATGTGTAAAATGAACTCAGTTTTTCAACATTCTTTTCCATGAGTTTCACATGCCGTGAAGTAATTCTTTCTAAAAGGAACAAATCATCAGTTGAAATGTTTCAATAAATATTTTGACTAAAAATGTATTTCACACCCACACATAGATGATGATCCATATTTTTGCAAAGAACTTCTGACAACCCTATCCTAAATTTTGCTTTATAGAATAAAGACCTCCGGGGAAGCTTGGAAAACATCATATCGATCCTCATTGTCTTCCTCCTGCTTCCCTAACATCCAGGAAATGAAACAGTAATTCCTATAACTTTCAAGTGAGGTCTCCTTTGGTTGGTTTTTGGTTGGATCCTGTTCCCATTCATCCCATTCCTCCTTCCCAGACTTTCTATATCTCACTCAGAGGGTCATCAAGACCTGGGAAGACATCAGGGTGAGAACTTGGGAAATGTTCTATTTCATCTTGGGAGGCATAGTTTCAACAAGTAATTTTCTGTAGGCTTAGGAGAAAATGAGAGATTCACAACTGGACGGGCTTGCGGGTGGTTGTTTCTCTCCAACTATTCTGTTGGTCTAGTCTACCCAAACACCAGACAGTGAGGTAGGAGACAATCACATACTTCAGGAGAGCAAAGCCACCTCCTGGAGAAGCGTGCTAGATTGTGTGGTTATATTGCACAGCATCTTTACGTACTGCTACCGTGAGGTTGACCAGAAATTCATCTCCCTATATGCTGGAGAACTCAAAAGGTGCTTTGTATAGGTAGCACCATGCCTTCAGGAGAAGAAAGAGAGAGCCCTTTACAAGTAGCACGTGGCTTTTGTAATATAATCCAGGCTCGGGAAAATGTCACACCATAAAAATATGCACTTACTTTCTTTCAAAAGTGGTCCTTAGAAAAATCAATTGAAATATCTACAGTTAATGGAATATCTTTCACGATAATAATGTAACCTTACTTCTTAACCTGTGACGCAGAGCTCACCACTCGGCTCACTGAACTCCTGGACTCTCTCAGAAGAAATCGCACAATGGTGGCAATGATCAACTTGAGTGCTGCCTTCTTTCTCTATGGAGGCTTTCTCTATGGAGGGAGCTATGACCTAGAGAATGTAGATCTTAAGGACTTCTGGTTAAAAGTGTAGGAATGAACGCATACATTATTCTCCTCTTCCTCCCCAGTAAGACAAAGAAATCTGGCGAAGAATACAACAATTAAATGTTGGATGCTGGAGAGGGAATGGATGAATGTGTAATTCAGTGGTCTGCAAAAAATTGAATACTAAGAGGAAAATGGAGAAATAAGAGAAACAAGCCAGTGCACATCATGGAATACCTATTAGCACCAGATACTTCTGGAAGCAGGGGTAAAAGTAGAGCTACGATCAGGAGAAAAGTCAGAGACCCTGAGATCTCTAGATGCCACTAATACTTTCTCCCTCCCTTATTCTTACAGGAATAAACATTTGTTTCCTGAAGAAAATAAAACTTAGGGTTTCTGGACCCTGGAACACCACAGCACAGAGTGGGGGTGGGAGGGCCAGGAGAGTTCCAAAAATAGGGCTTAAAGTGGAAATTTATGTTCTTAACATTGACTCTTATACTTCTCTGTCTTGGCACCCAGATTACTGAAATAGGCACCTAACTCTCAGGAAGGAAATTAGAAGACTTCACTGGGAAATTCAATCAGAACAAGAGATAGGACCTAACAATGTTGGCTTTAGGAGCTCCCTAATTAAAGCAGCACAACCAAAACACCTTAGAGTAAAAATCAGAGTAAACAGATTCTGCCCTCTCACCCTGGGTTTCCATGCCCTTGTAGTGACCTGTCCTCAAGTACAATGGGATAGCCAAGTATGAGAAGGTCTTAGAGGAAGATCTATAATGTGAAAGATAGGAGCCAAAACAAACATCTGAAAGCAACTTGAAGAAAATAGTTGCAGGGCAAAAACTTCAGAAGAATGAAGCGAAAATACTTAATCCATAAGAACAGGTAATCCTAAAAAGCAACGTTCAAAGAATAAAAAGGCAGATACTGGAAATTAAAAATATGATGCCAGAAATGAAAAGCTCAATATAAGAATGGAAATGCAAACTTGAGGACTTTTCCCCAAAGTAGACCAAAAAGACAAAGAGCCCATGCAGAAGAATTCCAAATAATTTATGTAGATACTCCGACCTCAACAAAGTGGAGCATAGGGGCGTCGAGGTGGCTCAGTCTGTTAAGTGTCCGCTTAACATCCCAGGGCTCTGGGACGCATCCCTGCTCGGTCTCCCTGCTCAGTGAGAAGCCTGCTTATCCCTCTCCCTCTGCTGCTTCACCACTGTTGAATATTCTCTCACTCTCACTCTCTCAAATAAATAAATAAATAAAATCTTTAAAAAAAAAAAAAGTGGAGCATAGTCCCTACTCCTTAAATGTGGGTTCTGCATTAGAAACTTCCTTCCAAAGAGTACAGTGAGAATGGGGGGGTGGGAGGACAGTAAGGTGACAGTGTAGAAACCTCTCAAACTCCACGTCAGCTAGGTGACCAAGGCTAACACCAAGTAACAGTGACACGTCGTGTTGATCAACAGTTGATCATCTGTCCTCTCAAGATGATATGAGAAGAGTGCTTTACTGCTGTAGCTTTCCTCCCAAAAATACATAATCTCAGTCCAATCATGAGAAGAAAATCAGACAAATCCCACTAAGAAACACTTTAAACTGGTAAGGTCATTAAAAACAAGAAAGGTTCTTGAGAAACGAAAACAGCCAAGAGAGACCTAAGGACATGTGACAGGTAAGTGTGGTGTTGAAATCCTGGTTAAAGTCCTGGAACAGAAAAAGGACATTAGGTGAAAACCAAAGCAGTCCAAATAATTATGGATCTTAGTGAATCTTAATGGGTCAATAGTGTCCATTAACTGTGACAAATGTACCATACAAATGTCCACAACAGGGGAAACCTCAGTGTGGGATATACAGAATTCTCTGCACATCTGTTACTTTTCTGTAAATATAAAAATATTCTAATATTAAAATTGATTATTTTAATGTAAGCTTTATTGAGGTATGAGCTCAAAACTGTGAGATATTCAAAGTGTCCATCACAGTGATTTGATATACGTGTATGTTGTGAAAGGAGTCCCTCCATGCAATTAATTAACACATCCCTCACCTCACATACTTTTCTTCAGGTCTTTTTGTTTTTTTGTTCTAAAGTGCTTTTGTGGGTATGTGTGGGTTTCTTTACTCTTTTTTCTTGTGAGAGCATTTAAGTTCTACTCTCTTAGCAAATTTTAATTATAATACAGTGTTCTGAACTATAGTCACTATGTTTTACATTAGACCTTATTCATCCTACAGCTTAAAGTTGTATCTTTTGGGGCGCCTGGGTGGCTCAGTTGGTTAAGCCACTGCCTTCGGCTCAGGTCATGATCCCGGAGACCCGGGATCAAGTCCCACATCGGGCTCCCTGCTCGGCGGGAAGCCTGCGTCTCCCTCTCTCACCCTCCCTGCTTGTGTTTCCTCTCTAGCTATGTTTCTCTCTGTCAAATAAATAAATAAAATATTTTTTTAAAAAAGTATGCACCCATGTTGCTGCAAATGGCATAGTATCCTCATTTCTCCTGGCTGAATACATTTCCATTGTATGAATGTATGACATCTTCACCCATTCATTTATTGATGGACATTTAGGTTGTTTTTATATCTTGGCTATCATGAATAATGCCGCAATGAACTGTGTTCCATTGTGGTGTACCAATTTACATTCTACCAACAGTGCCCAAGGATCCCCTTTTCTCCACATCCTTGCCATAGCAGATGTAAGGCAATATGTCACTGTGGTCTTGATGTGCATTTTTCTGGTGATTAACACTGTCAAGTACCTTTACATGTATCTGGGACCATTTGTATATGGGAAAATGTGTATTCAGCTCCTCTGCCCATTTTTTAATTGAATTGTTTGTTTTGCTGTTGAGTTGTGTGAGTTCTGTATATATTTTTGGATATTAACCTCCTATCAGATGTATGATTTGTAAGTATTTTCTCCCATTGCAAATATTTTCTACCCATTGGATAGGTTTCCATTTCATTTTGTTGATGGTTTCCTCTACTGTACAGAAGGTTTTAGTTTGATTAGTCCCACATGTTTACTTTGCCTTTGTTTTCTGTGCTTTTGGTGTCAAATAAAAAAAAAAAATGCCAAGACAACTGTGAAGGACTTACCCCTGTTTTTTTCCAGCAGTTCTATGGTTTCAGGTCTTATATTCAAGTACTTAACCCATTTTGAGTTGATTTTGTGTATGCTATAAGATAGGAATCTAGTTTCATTCTTTTCTGTGTAGCTATCCGTTTTCCCAACACCATTTATTGAAGGGATTACTTTTCTCCATAATTTATTCTTAGCTCCTTTATTGTAAATTAACAGATCATATATGCATGAGCTTATTTCTGGGCTCCCTATTTTGCTCCACTAATCAATGGGTCTGTCTTTATGCCAGTACCACACTGTTCTGCTTACTGTAGTTTGGAATATAGTTCAAAATAAGGAGATATGTTGCCTCCAGCTTTGTTCTTTCTCAAGATTGCCTTGACTCTTCAGTGTCTGTGGTCCCATACAAATTTTAAGATTCCCTATTTTATTTCTGTAAAAATGCCATTGAAATTTTGATGGAGCTTGCACTAAAGTTCCCTACTGTTATTACATTGCTGTCTATTTCTCTCTTCAGGTCTGTTTATTTGCTTCACATATTTAGAAGCTTCTATGTTTGGTGTATAAATATTTACAAATATAGCCTCTTATTTGCCTGACCCCTTTATCATTATATAATGACCTTCTTTGTCTTATATCACAGTCTTTGGCTTGAAGTCTATTTTGTTTCGCATAAATTTAGCTACCTATGCTTCGTTTTGACTTCCATTTCCATGGAATATCTTTTTTCATTCCTTTATTTTCACTTCTTGAAGCTAAAGTGAGTCTCTTGTGGGCAGCATATAATTGGGTCTTGTTTTTTTAATCCATTCAGTGAGTATATGACTTTTGATTGGAGAATTTAGTCCACTTACATTTTAAGTAATTATTGATAGGCATAAACTTACAATTATGATTTTGTTAGTTATTTTCTTGACTATTTTGGCATTTCTTTGTTCCTTTCTTCTACTCTTGTTTCCTTTCTTTATGATTTGATGATTATCTGTGGTGGTACGCTTATAAGCCTTTCTTTTTATCTTTTCTGTATCTACCATTGATATTTTTCATTGTGGTTACCATGAGGGTTATATAAAATATCTTACTATTAAAACAGTCTGTTTTAAACTGGTAACAACTTAACTTCTAATGCGTACTAAAGTTCTACATGTTTAGTCTCCTCCCCCCCCAAATTTTATGTTTTTGATGTCACAATTTATATCTTTTTACCTTGTGGATGACCATTAATAAATTATTGTAGTTATAGGGTTTTTTAAATACTTCTCTTTTAAACTTCATACTAGATTTATAACTGATTTACCCACCACCATTACATAAGAATATTCTTTTTTTTTTTAAAGGTTTATATTTTCATTTCAGAGAGAGAGAGAGAGAATGTGGGAGGAGGGGCAGAGAAGAGAATCTTCAAACAGACTCCCCACTGAATATGGAGCCCTACACAGAGGGATCTCAATTCCACGACCCATGACATTATGACCTGAGCCAAAACCCAGAGTTAGATGCTCAACTGACTGAGCCACCCAGGCAAGCCTAGAATATTCTCTTTTTAAAAATATTTTATTTCATTTTTTCAGTGTTCTAAGATTCATTGTTTACGTACCACACCTAGTGCTCCATGCAATACGGGCCTTCCTTAATATCCATCACCATTTAAAATTTTTTTTTACTTAATTTGTTTTGGTAATCTGTATACGCAATGTGGAACTTGACCTAAAAGCCTAGAATATTCTTAATTTAACTATATATTTAACTACCAATGAGATTACACTTTCATATATTTTCCTATTACCGATCAGCATCCTCTTGTTTCACTTTGAGGAGGTCCCTTTAACATTTCTTGTAAGGCTGGTCTAGTAGTGACGAGCTCTTTTAGCTTTTGCTTGTCTAAAAACTTTTTATGTCTTCTTCAATTCTGAAGGACACTGTTACCAAGTAGAGGATTCTTAGTTGGCACTTCAAGATATCTTTCATTCCTTCTGACCTGCAAATTTTTTGCTAAAAATCTGCTCAGAGTCTTCTGGGGATACCCTTGTACATAACAAGTCATTTTTCTCCTGCTGCTTTTAAGAGTCTTGATTTTAACTTTTAAAAATTTAGTTATAATGTCTATCTATGTGGGTCCCTTTGGGTTCCTCTCATTTGAAACTCTCTTCAATCCCCAGGTTAGGGATATTTTCATCCATTGTTTGTTTTTTTAGTAAGTTTTGTGTTTCTTACTTTCTCTTTTCCTTCTTTGACCCCTATAATGCAAATATTAGTTCATTTGATCATATCTCCTGAGTTCCTTAACTTTCTTCACTCTTTTTCCTTCTTTTCTTTTTTTGGTTCCACTGATTGGATGAATTCCATTGACCTGTCTTGCAGTTCATTGATCCTTTCTTCCACTTCATATAGTCTGTTGTTGACCCTGTCTTCAGCTCTATGATTTCTGTTTGGTACTTCTTAATGTTTTCTACCTCTTTGTTCACTTTTTCACCTAGTTAATTGTTCTTCTGACTTCAGTAAGCATCTCTGTGACCATTATTTTGAACTCTTTATCAGGAAAATCACTTATTTCAGTCTCACTGAGGTCTGTTTCTGGAATTTTGTCTTGTTTTTTGTTGTTGTTTGGCACACATTGCTCTGTTTTGGGGGGGAGTGTTACTTTGTTTTCATTTTCCTTGAATTTAGTATTAGTTTCTGCATAAAACAGCCACTTCCCTTGGCCTTGACAGAGTTGTCTCATGTAAAAAATGAATCTACAGCCCAGCCCAAGGTCTTAGTTGTCTCTCAAGTCTTTGTGATTGTCCAAGCCACCTTTTTATTCTTAATGGCTCCCAGTAGTTGAATGTATGCCAAGACCTGTCAGTATCTCAAAGGGGAAGACCTACATGCAGGTGATTGGAAGTCAGGCCCTCAGACAACAGGGCAAATAGATCTCCTTCAAGGAAAGACCGGGAGGTAGACATTTCTGTCTGCTACCTCTGTATTGAGCAGCAGAGGAATAGCTGGTTAAGATCTGGGTTTTTTTGTTTGTTTGCTTCAGTTCTATGGGCGCTCACAAGCACAAGCTTCCCTGGCTACGGGAGCCAGACATTCAAGGTGATTGTCTGCTAGGTGGGAGCCAGAGGAGCCTGGGCGCAGCACATACACACAAGCCCCTTCCAGCGAGAAACTGGCAACCTGCAGTGGGCAAAGTGAGAATGTGGAGACAACCTCCACCAGCCTTCTCGCAACTGGGGAGGAGTGCGGTCAGGCCTACATGTTTGCTATTTTAGAAATCTCATCTTCAGGTGGCAGCTTTTAAAATATGCAAATAAGCCTTTTAAGGGAAAGACTGGGAAATGGACATTTCTGTTTGCCAATTTCTGCCTTGAGCCTTGAGGTAAAAGCCACTATGAGTACTCGTACACCATTAAGAACTATGTCTTTTTTCACTATAGTCTTGTGGGTTTGTGGATGCAAGTCCCTTTGACTTTCAAAGTTAGGTATTTTGAGGGTCCATCTATCAGGAGGAAGTCTTAAATGTTGGGATAGTAGATGTTGGGTCCAAACCCTTCATTCCTTAGGAACAAACTAAGAGTTGGGAGTTTCCTCCTGATACGAATGTGACTCAGCCTTTCCTACCCCATTCGGTGTGGGGGATTTCTCATTCATCTGATGTATAGGGGTTTCTGATGTCTTCTGAATTTCTTTAAGAGGGAATTGCTGCATGTGCAGTTGTAGTTCCAGTGTGTTCATGGCAGGAGGTGAGTTTAGGAGCTTCCTCTGTCACCATCTTGGACTGAAACCAAAAAGTTTATTTTTAAAAAGCCAACAGGAAGTGGCAGCAGGAGTGAAGGGGGATCGCAGGGCAAATGAAAAATCAGAAAGAAAAACAAATTTTGTAGTTAAAGTATTATCGTCTAAGGTCCAAAATCTGAAAGAACAGAGAAAACAGGGCGGGGCGCTTGGGTGCCTCAGAGCATTGAGCCTTTGGCTCAGGTCATGACCTCCCGGTCCTGGAATGGAGTCCCATGTCGGGCTCCCAGCTCAGTGGGGAATCTGCTTCTCCCTCTCTCTGCTCTCCCCCTGCTTGTGCTCTCTCTCTCAGTTTCTGTCTCTGTACTTCTCTCAAATGAATAAATAAAATCTTTAAATAAAAAAAAAAAGGACAGAGAAAACAGGGAAAGGAAAACTTCAAGGAAATATTCTAGGAAGTTGAGTTTCTATGTTCAAAGTTCCCAAAAAGGGCCCAGAAAAGTGGTTGAAGGTAGATTTACCTTAAGATATATCATCATGGCATTTCAGAACACTGAGGCTAAAAGATGGAAAAAAACTTGAGAGCAAACGCCTCTTTTGTGTAAGGGGCCAAAATTACATTGGCATCAGATCTCTCTACAGAAATACTAAAAGATAATGCTGTATTCCCATTAAAATTCTGAAAAATAATTACAGAAATGTTGCTGCTCTCTTCTCAGTAGAAAAATTAAGTTGACTTGTCTCAATGCTGGTCATGGTAATCTTGGTGAACTTTGACCAGTGTATCTGCCATGTTTCTCCACTCTAAAAGTCACTATTTACCCCTTTGTATTTGACTAGTATTTTGCTGGGACATAGCCTTAAAATTACCATAATATTCTTAAAATTCATTAAATTCATAATATTCTTAAAATTACCATAATATTCTCTCCCTCATCCTCAAACTTCCACTCACCAACCCTAGGATCTGTTGACAATTCCCTACCAATATCAACTGCTTTTATGATGTTTGCCAAACAACGCTACCATTAGTTGACCTTCTTCTGATTAGAAGTACTTTCCTTTCTTGGGGCGCCTGGGTGGCTCACTTGGTTAGGTGACTGCCTTCGGCTCAGGTCATGATCCTGGAGACCCGGGATCGAGTCCCACATCAGGCTCCCTGCTCAGCGGGAAGCCTGCTTCTCCCTCTCTCACTCCCCCTGCTTGTGTTCCCTTTCTGGCTGTGTTTCTCTCTGTCAAATAAATAAAATATTTTTTTAAAAAAAGTACTTTCCTTTCTCTTCCATTTGTTTAGTTATTCATTTGTTTACTTATTTTCTTAATACTAGCATGGACTTTGGGGTATTTTTTTAATTCAGTATGTTATAACCTACTACTCTCAAATGTTTATTTTAATGCTCATATTTTCCTAAATCTGCTTACTGGGAGCCCCTTTGAGCTGACCCTTGTATTCTTTTGACATGCCCCTTAACTCTTCAAGCACTACCCTATTTCCTAGCACAGTAAGATATTTCAGGTTCGTTTTTTATTTCTTTACCTCTGTCTGGGTTCATTTATTTCTCCAAGGAGATATTTTCATATACTTCTATAATTATCTACATATCTAGTTGGAGATTTTAGATATAGATATGGGTACACTCACACACACACAGCCCCATGACTTCATGCTGATACTTCCAAATCCTTATGTAACACCTCAGTATTCTTTTAGATCCCTCTTACCATAAAGTCCCTTCTCCTCTCTTTTTCTCCATATTCATCTACTTTATTCATCTCTTCTTCTCTCTCTACATCAACTTTCTTCACTTCTCCAATCCACATGATAGAAAAAAATACATATTTGTTGTTGGAAATATATATATTTGTTGTGAATAGTTTCTAACATTTGAGTTACAACTTCAGTGAACCAGAGAAAACCAGAACTTTCCTTGTCTTTCTAATTTCAAAAGTCCTATGAAAGAGTGAATGGCCTAGTCCCAACCAGGTGCCCTGAAAGTGGCTTAAAGATGGGATAAACCTGGCACTGTGGATGGAGGAGGGAAGAATCAGCTCCCAGGAGAGGGGTGGGCAGTTACTAAAAGAAGTGGGGCAATGAAAGGGGAAAATAGTAGATGTTTACCACCGACTGAGAACTGAACACTCACCAGTAGACCTGAAGAGAGAATGTGGTGAATGCTAGAAGCAGTTCTGAAAATCTTTTGGCAAGCTCTGAGTCAACACAGCTATTATTCATAGAGATTCCAGAGTAAAAATATATATAAATAAACCAAATGGGGTCTCTGAAAAAAAAAATACAG
>PITA01023981.1:15755-27203 GCA_004023965.1 Spilogale gracilis
AAAAAAAAAAAAAAAATGAGAACTGGAACTCAAGTAACAGCTTTATATATATGTAAAATATATAAGTAAAATACATTAAAAAGCAAAAAAAAAAAGTGTGGGAATGCATATCAAAGGAGTAAACTACATTCTAATCAAAAAAACAATAAGCAATGATCCACATCCAGGGACATCTTAGAATTTTTAAATATTTTTTTTTTTTTTTTAAGATTGTACTTATTTGACACAGAGAGAGAGAGATAGAGAGAACACAAGCAGGGGAAGCTGCAGGCAGGCAGGCAGAGGGAGAGAGAGAAGGCAGGGAGCCCGATGCGGGCCAATCCCAGGACCCAGAGATCATGACCTGAGCCGAAGGCAGTTGCTTAACCAACTGAGCCAGCCAGGCGCCCCATTAATCAGATGAAAATAAAAATTCCCTAAAACCGAGAAATAATACATGTTTGAAAAAATGGGATCTTCAAAGGAATAAGCACTAGACTATTTTAGAATTCTGTACCACTGCACTAAATGTCAGGTGAAAGCCTACATGGTTTTGAGAAGAAAAGACAGTGGCCCAGAATCCCTCCCAGGTAAATTATCTTTCATGTATGAATATCATACGAGCAATAATCTTCTTTAAAGAGTCTTAAAACATTCCTGAGCTAAATGAGAGCTTAAGAATGGAACACTGGTGGCATAAAATGACAGTGAGCAACCACAGCAAACAATTAATGAGTAGCTTTTGCAAGTCTGGTTCAATAATTAATTGCAAATGTTAGAAAATCACTTCTGAAACAGAAGACACATCATGTAAAAATAACAATTTAGAAACAATAATCTGATGGTTTCACAGATGAATTCTTTCAAACTTTCAAGGAACAGACCATTCTTAAGCTGTTTAAACTTTCTCAGAGCATAAGAAAAGATGGAAGCCTTCCCAGTTAATTTTACAAAGTCTTCATGACTCTCAAATCAAAACCTTAAAAAGAACAAAAAGGAAAACTACAGGCTAATCTCATTTGTTATTTTAATCTAAAAGTCTAACGAAAATATTAGCAATGGAATCCAGCAGTATATTATTAGAATAATAGTTCATGTCCAAATAAGTCTTACTCCAATAATGAATGAGATTCAAACTTTTTAAATCAATGTACATTAACATAGTAATGTCAACACATATGAATATCTTGAGGGAAAATAAAAAGTTTTTAAAAGAATTTTATAGTCATTTCTGATTTGTTTTAGAGACAGTAAACTGAAATTAAAAGGATGTTTCCTCACCTAATCAAGAATATTTATTTTGGATGAAGTTCTACTATTACACTTGATGAGGAAACATTAGATAAATCTTCTTTAAAGACAAGACATGGATATTAGCTATTACCACTATTAATGAACATGGAAGTTCTAACCTGTACAATAAAATAAGAAAAAGAAATCATATAAATTCATCTCTAAACAGAGGAAGGTAAAATAAATTATTTGCAAATGAAATTAACTTTTACCTGAAAAATCAACTGAAAAAATAAGCAGAACAAGTAGAAAGAAAGGTGTGTGATTACAAATAGCTGTAGAGAAATCAATATCTTTCCGGTGTACCGTGAAGGAAAAAAATAGAAACGGTAAAGCAGAAGATACCAGAGAGGCAATCAAATGATCAATACCAAGATTCCACTTTAACAAAGTAGTTGCTATCTGAACAAGACAGTTCTATCAGCTCATGCTTTGACACACATCTTGTCAATAACAGATAAAACGTAAAACAGAATATTAGAAAACGACAGCTAATTCAAAAACAGGATACACTTCACCACAGATAAGAAACTGAAAAGAAGGGACACCTGGGTGGCTCAGTTGGTTAGGCGACTGCCTTCGGCTCAGGTCATGATCCCAGAGACCTGGGATCGAGTCCCACATCGGGCTCCCTGCTCGGCGGGAAGCCTGCTTCTCCCTCTCTCACTCTCCCGGCTTGTGTTCCCTCTCTGGCTGTGTTTCTCTCTGTCAAATAAATAAAATCTTAAAAAAAAAAAAAAAAGAAACTGAAAAGAACCACAAAAGAATGAATAAAGTTGAAACTATGAGCCCGCTAGGCTTTCATCCAGGAGCAAGCAGATGGGTCCAGAATTCAGCTCTTTAACAATAAAGGGCACTAAAAGTACTCTATCCAAGACAGGGAAATAGCCAAGCTCACTACATGAAGTCAGGAAACAATGGAGCGATAGCTTTAAAACCCTAAGGAAAGATGATGTCAGCATAGTCTTATAACCAGCTAAACCATTATTCAAGAGTGAGGACAAAGTAGAACATTTCAGATCTACAAACATTAAAAAATTTTTATCTAACAGTCCGTCACCAAAAGACCTACAAAGATGTGATTCAACAGAAGAAAAAGCAGATCCAGAGGGAAGACATGGTATATAAGAAATAATAGTAAGAACTTAAAATGGATAGATTTGTTGGTAAAATTATCATACACCTATACTATGTGTATAATGGATACTATATAATATGTATATACATATATACACACTATAAGTAGTAATTATAGGTAATTTTTATGTTTGGAATAAGGTAAAAATGAAAACTCTAGACCTGAGCTGTCCAATATGTTAGCCACTAGCTATATGTAGGCACTGAGTACTTGAAGTGTGGCTAATCTGAAGTATGATGAAACATAAAATATACACTGGGTTTCAAAGAATTGGTATAAAAAATAATGTAAAATGTCTCATTAATGGTTTTTATATTGATTGCATATTCAAATGATAATATTTGGTTTATGTGTTGGAAAAAATGTTCTATGAAAATCATTCGCACTATTTCTTTTAATTTTTTTAAATTGGCTACTACAAAATTTTAAATTATGTATGTGGTTCTCAGTAGCAATGCTCTAGGCAACAATTTTAAAACAATGGAGTGGTAAGGCAGAAGATGGTTTTTCTAAAGAGTTGCCAACAACTGATAGAATTTCTGTCATGTTTAAGGAAAGAGAAGGCACACTAAGTAACTTTAGGCTTTGTTACCCAAAAAATTTATACTTAAGTATAAATGTTTCACAAGAATAGAAATAACAACTGGAGTTTCCAAACCATTTGAGAAAGGAAAAAGAGGAATGCAGAAATTTTCATTAATGCATCAAAAGGAAATATGAGGCACAATAAAAGGCAAAGAAAAGGATGGCAAAAAAAATAATGTGGTAGAAATAAGTTCCAATTTTCAGTAACTACAAAAATGAAATCTCAACTACGAAATTTAACTTTCTTTGAAACACAGTACAAGAGGGACTTTCTACCCCAGAAGTGGGGAACGTAATTTTTAAATTACACAGGAAATTTTTACAAAAATTGAACATATTTTAGATTTCAAAGAAAGTGGCAAATGATTTCAAAAAAATCCATGACACAAACCATAGTCTCTAATCTGGTCAAATTAAACTATAAAGTAATAATAAGAAAGTTTTTAAGAAATGTATGTTTGGAATTTTTTTAAAGATTGTATTTATTTATTTGACAGAGAGAGAGAGATCACAAGTAGGCAGAGAGGCAGGCAGAGAGAGAGGAGGAAGCAGGCTCCCTGCTGAGCAGAGAGCCCAATGTGGGCCTCAATCCCAGGACCCTGAGATCATGACCTGAGTCGAAGGCAGAGGCTTAACCCTCTGAGCCACCCAGGCACCCCTGTTTGGAAATTTCTAAATGAACTCTGAAATAACTCATGGAATAAAGACAAAATCAAAAGGGAAATGTTAAATATTAGAACTGAATAACAATAGAAGTGGTATGTAGGAAAACTAATAGGACACAGCTGAATCAAAATTATAGTTCTAAAGTCGCTCAAAAAAATTTTTAAGATTATGATTAAGTACTCAACCCACAAAGCAAAACAGGAAACAATATCTGATATCAAAGAAAATAGAAGAGGGAAAGGAGTTAACAGCTAAAATTAATTAAACAGAAAACAAAGAAATCATAGTGGGTATCAATAATAATGAAAGATGGGCTTTATAGACTTCAATAAAAGAGGGGCGCCTGGGTGGCTCAGTCAGTTAAGCATCTGCCTTCAGCTCAGGTCATGATCCCAGGGTCCTGGGATCAAGGCCTACATCGGGCACCCTGCTGAGCAGGGAGCCTGCTTCTCCCTCTGCCTGATGCTCCCCCTGCTTGTGCATTTGAGCTCTCTCTCTTGGTGTCAAATAAATAAATAAAATCTTTTAAAATAAATAAATAAACATAAAACAAGTCTGCCATAGGCTGCCAAGATAAAAGAGAAAAGGCACAAATCGACAATATTTAAAACAGAGGGAGATAATCTCAGAACAGTAGAGTCTTAAAAATTATAAAATAATAATACGAATTAAATGTTAGTATCTTTGAAAATTTGATGAACTGGATAAATTTCTAGAAACACAAATATCAAAATTGGCTTAAGAAAAAATAAAAAGCTTCTACAAATAAACAGCTTAAAGAAATTATATTAGTAATCAAAAGCTTTTTCCTACAAAGGTTAAAATGCCAGGGTGTTTTCTAGATGAATCTTCCAAAACATTCAAGGAACTCTTTTACAAACCTTAAAAAAAAGAAAGACTATCAAAAAGGGAGGGGCAAGACAGTGGAGAAGTAGGAAACCCTGTTTCCAAAGGTCTCCTGAAGGGAGCTGAATTATCTACCAGGATAATCTGAACACCCATTAAATCAGCCTGAGATGTAAGACTACACACTTCTGGATCTCTACAGGGGCAGAAGAGCATCAGCAAAGAAAAGTAGAGCAGGAGTGCTCAGGCTGACTTCAGAGAAGTAGGAGGGGGAGGGAGCCAACACAAGCGACCCATTGGAAAGTAATACCCCAATACGAAAGTGCCCTGTGCTTGGGGACCAGCATCAACTTGCAGTCTGGTTACAAGCACTCAAAAGCCAAGGGTCTTCCCTGTTGGCAGGGATATAAAACTACAGCACCGGGCCGGGGATAGAAAGGGCTCCATGGAGCCTCGCGGGAGGGAACCTGGTGGCATGGAGTGTCTTTAAAAGCCAGGCATGGGCGCCTGGGTGGCTCAGTGGGTTAAAGCCTCTGCCTTCAGCTCAGGTCATGATCTCAGGGTCCTGGGATCGAGGCCTGCGTCGGGCTCTCTGCTCGGCAGGGAGCCTGCTTCCTCCTCTCTCTCTGCCTGCCTCTCTGCCTACTTGTGATCTCTCTCTGTCAAATAAATAAATACATCTTTAAAAAAAAAAAAAAAGCCAGGTGCACACAACCCACAAAGAAGGCGACTCTGCAGACTTCCGCGTGACCTGCGGGGCCACAGATTTCAGTCCCTCCTGTGTGGGGGTGCACTACAGACTCTCTGGGCAGAGACAAGGTCTCACGATCCAAAATCAGTCATGGCTTCCCTGGCGTGGGAGCAAAACGACAAGCAGGGGCGCCAGGCCCCATTCTGACCAGGGGCTGCAGGTGCGCCCAGTTCTGAGAAACAGTAAGACAAAGAGGGAAATACAGGGAGAGTCTGTGTGCCCTGCACCATTCAGAGGGCTGCTAACCGAGGCCTCTCTCTGAGATGGAGGTCTGGGCGCAGACATATTGCTCTGGCCTGTCTTTCTGAAAAGCTGCAAAAAGCCGCAAAAGAGCAAACCCTCCAGAGAACAGAAGCCTGACAACCTGGTTGCCATGGAGCCCAGCCCCTAGGAAGGGGGCGGAGAGATGCAGCTCAGGTAGAAGGGACTGAAAAACAGCACAGCAGGCCCCGCCCCCAGAAGGCAAGCCAGAAGCACAAGAGGAAGACACCAAAACTGTAAAACCCCAACATTGGGGGAAAGGCAACATATTAAGCTCCTGGTACTACCCCAAAAGCCCTACGCTTTATAGATACAGCTTTTCACTTTATTTTCTTTTTAACTTTTTTCTATTTTTATTTGCAAAGTTTTTACTTTATGTTAAAATTCATTCTCATGGTTTTTGTTCTTTTCTTTTTTAACCCACTTATTATTACAATGTGAAACTTAATACAACACTCCATAATAACTTTTTCCTTCAACTTTTTTTAAACACATACCTGTGTTTTGTTGTTGTTGTTGCTTCTTTTGTTTGTTTTTTCTGTTTTTTTTCCTTTTTTCTCTCTTCTTTCCTTTATTCTTTTTTCTTTTAAATATACATATAGTTATAAGCTTCAAGGTAATCCTTCATTCCTATTCAATACTACCCCTATATACAAACCAGTTCTAATCTCCCTATAACTTTAGATTGTGGACTCCTCCAACAATAATAACAAGACACACCTAGGAGGATCTGAAATACTTTCCTTGCCCACAACAAGGGTTCACACTCACCTTCCCATCCTATTCTTCTGACAGTGTTTCTGTGTAATTGTTTTTCTCTTTGTAATATATAAATACTGGTCTTGGGGGTCATTTGGGTTGGGTTTAGCTTTTTGATCTCTTCAACTTTCTTTTACTTTTGATGGTCTTTTTCTTTACTCTGTTGTAGTTTTGTACCATATAAATCCTACCATTGGGGCGGATTCTGGCCAGGTTTTTTCTTGCTTCTTTTCTCTTTTTCTCTCTTTTTTCTTTCTTCTTCCTTTTTGGTGGTGACTTCTGATTGCTCTGAAACCTTCCAATGAGCAACTCACCTGGATAGTGGTTCATATATTCAGCTATACATCTCCTCAACAACCCCTCGCCAAAATGACTCAGAGGAGGAACAACCAACAGAAGAAAAACCCAGAGACTGCAACCCCTGACACAGAATTACTGGAAATGAACATAAACAATATGACAGAAATGGAGTTCAGGGTAGTAATCATCCAAGAAATGGCTAAGTTGGAAAAGAATATCAGTGACAAGATAGAAGCTCTAAGGACAGAAGTGAAAGCCAAACTGACAGAGGTTAAAAAGGCTATTAATGAGATGCAATCTAATTTAAATACGCTAACAGCTAGGGTAGGTGAAGCTGAAGATCATATTAGGGATTTAGAAGACAGATGTATTAAGAAGGAGGAGCAAGAGAAGTCTTGGAATAAACAGCTAAAATCCCATGAAAATAGAATTAGGGAAATAAATGATGCCATGAAACACTCCAATATCAGAATTATTGGAATCCCCATGGGAGCTGAGAGAGAGAAAAGCCTAGAAGATATAGTTGAACAAATCATGGATGAAAATTTCCCTAATCTGAGGAATGAAACAAGTGCTCATGTCCAAGAGGTGGAGAGGACACACCCCAAGATCAATAAGGCCAGAAAACCTCCAGGCACATAATTGTGAAATTCATGAATCATAAAATCAAAGAATATGTCTTAAGGGCAGCTAGAGGGGAAGAGGTCCCTTACATACAGAGGGAGGACCATCAGAACAACGTCAGACCTATCCATAGAAACCTGGCAAGCCAGAAAGGGTTGGCAAGACATATTCAGGAAATTACATGAAAAAAATATGCAAACAAGGATAATGTACCCAGAAAAGTTGACTGTCAAAATGGGAGGAGAGATAAAGGGCTTCCAGGACCGCCAAGGTCTAAAAGATTATGTGACCACCAAGCCAGCACTACAAGAAATATTAAGGGGGGGGGGGCTATAAATTGAAACAAACCCAAGAGTGACACAGAACAGAAATTTATAGAGGAAATCTATAGAAACATGAACTTCAGAGGCAACATGATGTCAATAAAAACATATCTAAAAATAATCACTCTCAATGTGAATGGCCTAAATGCTCCAATAAAAAGGCACAGGGTTGCAGATTGGATAAAATGACAAGACCTGTCCATATTCTGGTTATAAGAGACACATTTTGAATCTAAAGTCACTTACAGACTGAAAGTGAGGGAATGGAGGACCATCTTTCATGCCAATGGACCTCAAAAAGAAGCCGGGGTAGCGATTCTCATATCAGACAAATTACATTCTAATCTAAAGACTGTAGTTAGAGACACAGAAGGACACTACATCATTCTCAAAGGGTCTATACACTGAGAAGATCTAACAATTGTAAATATTTATGCCCCCAACATGGGAGCAGCCAACTATATAAGCCAACTGTTAAGCAAAATAAAGAGTCATATTGATACAAATACATCAATTGTAGGAGATCTTAACACATCACTCTCAGCAATGGACAGATCATCTAAGCAGAAAATCAACAAAGAAACAAGAACTTTGAATGACACCTTGGACCAGATGGATCTCATAGATATATTCCGAACGTTCCATCCTAAAACAGCAGAATACTCATTCTTCTCGAGTGCACATGGAACTTTCTCCAGAATAGACACATACTAGGTCACAAATCAGGGCTTAATTGATACCAGAAGATTGAGATTATTTCCTGCATATTCTCTGACCACAATGCCTTGAAACTGGAACTCGACTACAACAAAAAGTTCAGAAGAAAATCAAACACTTGGAAGCTAAAGACTATCCTGCTCAAGAATCTCTGGATCAACCGGAAAATCAAAAAAGAACTTAAACACTTCATGGAAACTAATGAGAATGAAAATACATCGATCCAAAACCTATGGGATACAACAAAGGCAGTCCTAAAGGGGAAATGCATAGCCATCCAAGCCTCACTCAAAAAAATTGAAAAATCCCGAAAACACCAATTCTCATTACACCTTAAAGAACTGGAAAATCAGCAACAAATTAAACCAACCCCATACACAAAATGGAAAATAATTAAGATTAGAGCAGAGATCAATGAATTAGAAACTACAGATACAGTAGAACACATCAACATAACTAGGAGCTGGTTCTTTAAAAGAATTAATAAGATCAATAAACCATTGGCCAAACTAATCCAAAAGAAAAGGGAGAAGACCCAAATTAATAAAATTATGAATGAAAGGAGAGAGATTATGACTAACACCAATGAAATAGAAACAATCATCAGAAATTACTCTCAAAAGTTATATGCCAATAAGTTTAACAACCTAGAATATATAGATGCATTCCTAGAAACCTATAAACTTCCAAGACTGAAACAAGAAGAAATTGACAATCTGAACAGACCAATATCTAGTAACGAGATTGAAGCAGTGATCAAAAACCTCCCAAAAAACAAGAGCCCAGGACCTGATGGATTCCCTGGGAAATTCTACCAAACATTCAAAGAAGAAATAATGCCTATTCTTCTGAAGCTGTTTCAGAAAATAAAAACAGAAGGAAAACTTCCCGACTCTTTCTATGAAGCCAGCATTACTCTAATCCCCAAATCAGACAAAGACCCCATCAAAAAGAACTTCAGACAAATATCTCTGATGAATATGGATGCCAAGATTCTTAACAAGATCCTTGCTAACAGGATCCAACAATACATTAAAAAGATTATCCACCATGACCAGGTGGGGTTTATCCCAGGGATGCAAGGGTGGTTCAACACTCACAAATCAATCAACGTGATACAACAAATCAATAAGAGAAGAGAGAAGAACCACATGATACTCTCAATTGATGCAGAAAAAGCATTTGGCAAAATAAAACATCTGTTCCTGATTAAAACTCTTCAAAGTACAGGGAGAGAGGGAACATATCTCAACCCTATAAAATCTATTTATGAAAAACCCAAAGCGAATATCACTCTCAACAGGGAAAAACTGACAGCCTTCCCTCTGAGATCAGGAACAAGACAAGGATGCCCACTTTCACCCCAAATTGCTAACATAGTGTTAGAAGTCCTAGCAACAGCAATCAGACAACAGAAAGAAATAAAAGATATTCAAACCGGCAAAGAAGTCAAACTCTCTCTCTTTGCAGATGACATGATACTCTATGTGGAAAACCCAAAAGACTCTACCCCCAAACTACTAGAACTCATACAACAATTCAATAATGTGGCAGGATAAAAAATCAATGCATAGAAATCAGTTGTGTTCTTATACACTAACAATGAAAATATAGAAAAGGAAATCAGAGAATCGATTTCATTTACTATAGCACCAAAAATCGTAAGATACCTAGAAATAAACCTAACCAAAGAGGTTAAGGATCTGTACTTGAGGAACTATAGAACACTCATGAAAGAAATTGAAGAAGACACAAAAACATGGAAGAGCATTCCATGCTCATGGATAGGAAGAATAAACAGTGTTAAAATGTCTATACTGCCCAGAGAAATCTATACTTTCAATGCCATCCCAATCAAAATTCCACCAACATTTTTCAAAGTGTTGGATCAAACAATCCTAAAATTTATATGGAACCAAAAAAGACCCCAAATTGCTAAGGAATTGTTGAAGGAGAAAAACAAAGCTGGAGCATCACATTACCTGATTTCAGGCCTTATTACAAAGCTGTGATCACCAAGACAGCATGGTACCGGCACAGAAACAGACAAATAGACCAATGGAACAGAGTAGAGAGTCCAGATATGGACCCACAAATCTATGGTCAAATCATCTTCGACAAAGCAGGAAGAAATAGCCAGTGGAAAAAATGCAGTCTCTTCAATAAATGGGTGCTGGGAAAATTGGACAGCTACATATAGAAGAATGAAACTAGACCATTCTCTTACACCACACACAAAGGCAAACTCAAAATGGATGAAAGATCTCAATGTGAGGCAGGAATCCATCAAAATCCCAGAGGAGAACATAGGCAGTGACCTCTTTGACACCGGCCGCAGCAACTTCTTTTAAGACACGTCTCCAAAGGCAAAGGAGACAAAAGCAAAAATGAACTTTTGGGACTTCATCAAAATAGAAAGCTTCTGCACAGCAAAAGAAACAGTCAACAAAACAAAGAGGCAACCCATGGAATGGGAGAGGATATTTGCAAATGACACTATAGGCGAAGGGCTGATATCCAAGATCTATAAAGAACTACTCAAACTCAACACCCAAAAAGAAGATGAACACATCAAAAAATGGGCAGGAGACATGAAGAGGCACTTCTCCATACAAGATATACAAATGGCTAACAGACGCATGAAAAAATGTTCATCGTCACTACCTATCAGGGAAATTCAAATCAAAACCACCACCTTCCACCAGTCAGAATGGCCAAAATTAACAAGACAGGAAACAACAAGTGTTGGAGAGGCTGCGGAGAAAGGGGAACCCTCTTACACTGTTGGTGGGAATGCAAGTTGGTGCAGCCACTTTGGAAAACAGTGTGGAGATTCCTTTGAAAACTAAAAATAGAGCAACCATATGACCCTGCAATTGCACTACTGGGTGTTTACCCCAAAGATACAGATGTAGTGAAAAGAAGGGCCATATGTATCCCAATGTTCATCGCAGCAATGGCCACAATCGCCAAACTGTGGAAAGAGCCAAGGTGCCCATCAACAGATGAATGGATAAAGAAGATATGGTCCATATATACAATGGAATACTACGCCTCCATCAGAAAGGATGAATACCCAACTTTTGTAGCAACATGGACTGGATTGGAAGAGATTATGCTGAGTGAAATAAGCCAAGAAGAGAAAGTCAAGTATCACATGGTTTCACTTACTTGTGGTGCATAAGGAGTAATGTAGAGGACAGTGG
>PITA01023982.1:0-27118 GCA_004023965.1 Spilogale gracilis
AGAACAAGTATCCCTAAATGTTGCCACTTTGGCATTTGCACTATTTTGAGCTGAAGGCAATCAAGACACAACAGACTCAAGGAAAACTTTTACCTCTTTCTTAATTACCTTAAAGTATTTAGACAGGGACCTAATCCAAGAAAAACTGTCACCAGAGAGAAGTACAAACAATATGAGCTAGGTGTAGTAAGTTCTTGAGGGGGAGGAAGAATAGCTCAGAAAGTCCTAGAAATCAAAATATTCTCTGTGTCCTTTGTCTCAGCATGACATGGTAAACATTTGCTTACTAAACATTTGCTCCGCCTATTTTTCAGTGAATTGTCTTCCTTCCCTTTGAAGTCCCACCACTTCTTAGCTCAGAATGGCATATCAATTACCTGACTGCCTGTAGGTCTCATATTTTGAAAGGACCCTAATTAAATTTGTTTTTCTCTTGTCCATCTGCCCTGTGTTAATTTGATTAGTGGACAAGACAAAGAATTAAGAAGGGTATAGGAAAAATTTTGCTCCCCAATAATGGTATTTCATTGTGGCTTAAATGTGCATTCTCCTAATGAGTAATGAAGCTGAGCATCTTTTCATATGTATTTTGGTCATTTATATACCTTCTTTTGTGAAATGATCATTTAAATACTTTGCCTAGTTTTTTATTAGATCGCTTTCTTAGCACTGAATTTTAAGAATTCTTTACATATTCTTTACACAAGTTCATTGCCAGACAAATACATTAGGAATATTATCTTTCCTTTTGTAATAATGTCTCTTGAAGACCACGTTTTTTTTTATTATTATTATTAAAATCCAATTTATCTTTATGCCCTTATGGTTAGTACTTTTTGTGTCCTACATAGGAAATATTTACTTTCCCTCTTCCAACCCCCTACTTGAAATTTTATAGTTTTAACTCTTGCATTTAGGCCTATGCTCCTATTCAAATGAATTTTTGTGAATGGTATGAGGTAAAGGGTAAGGTCTTTTCATACTGTTTTGTTTTGTTTTTCTTATAAAGTATCTAAATGCTTCAGAATTTTTTTTTTTAGATTTATTTCTTTTATTCCAAGGAGAGAGAGCATGAGCAGGGATAGGTATATAGGGAGAGAGAGAATCTGAAGCTGACTCTGCACTGAGCATAGAGCCCAACGTAGAGCTCTATCTCATGACCCTAAATAAGATCATGACCTGAGCTGAAACCAACGTCAGGTGCTTAACTTACTGAGCCACCCAGGTGCTCCCAGAATTACTTTTTAAAAAGAATTCCCTTTCCCTCATTGAATTGCCTGAGGACTTTTCTCAAAAATCAGTTTACTATATATGTGTGGATCTGTTCTGTTCAATTCATCTGCATTTATCCTTTACCAATTATCCCAATTCACCAATACCACAATTATTTTAATTATTATAGCATTAATATAAATTAATATAAATCTTGAAATCAGATATTATGTGTTGTAATATTATGATTTATAACACAAAATCTGTATTTTGTGTTCCTCCCCATTTCTGGCACAGGGCTCCTAAAATCTTTGAAAATTCCTCAGCCTTAGGATTGACAGGGAGCATTTTGTTATAAAGGTTGCTCTCTTGTTCTCATTTCCTGAAATCACTTCAGAGTCATAAAAGGGAAATGTGTGTCTTATTCATAACAAGCTCCTTTCAACCACAACAGAGTTTATATGTTAATTAGGAGTCTTTTGGAAATTCCTTTAAGATAGGGGTAGCTGTTTGCCAAGGGAGCCAACAATGGGATTAGACTTTCAATCTCATCCCACCACCACTTTCTAGGAGGGGACAGGGGCCAGAGACCAAGTTAAATCACCAATAACAAATAATTTAATCAATCATTACTATGTAATGAAGTTTCCTCAAGACCTAAAAGGACAGAGTTCAGAGAATATGTGACGATTTGGGGAGAAGGGTGAATACCTGAAGGGCATGGAAGTTCTGTAATCTTTTCTCATACCTTGCCCTCTTTATCTCTCCTATCTGGTTATTCCTGAGTCATATCCTTTCAAAATAAACCAGTGATCTAGTAAGTAGGATGTTTTTCTGAATTCTGTGAGCCTCTCTAGCAAATTAATTGAACCCAATGAGAAGGTCCTTGGAAATTCCAACCTGCAGCCTAATATTCAGAAACCCAGATGACAATTTGAACTTGTAACAGACATATAAAGTGGGACAGCGTAGGGGGAGGGGGACTTGGGGGAGGGAGTCTTGTAGAACTAGGTCCTTAACCTGTAGAATCTGATGCTATCTTTGGGAAGATTGTGTCAGAATTGAGTGGAGCTGTAGGAAACCCAGGTGGTGTCCCATAGAATTGCCTGGTGATGTGGGAGAATTCTCCTCCCACCCACACACACACTGCAATTGCTGACCAGAGACATTTCATAAGTTCTCCAACTTTGTTTTTCTTCATAAATTGTTTTGTCTATTCTAGGATATTTTAAGTTCCATATAAATTTTAAAAATAAACCTGTCAAAATTGGCTTGCACTTCAGTCTTTTATTTCTTCTTTTTCAGGGTTTTACTTATTTATTTTTGACTTATTAAAATTTTTAGGACCCCTCAATAGAGTAGCTAACATCCTTGCCTAGCTCCCAATCTTAGAGAGAAAAGAGCTTTATCATTAAGTATGATGCCAACTACAGAATTTCCAGCAATGTCCTTTATCAGGTTAAAAAAATTCTTTTTCATTCCCAGTTTGACAAAAGTTTTTATCTTCCATAGATATGATTTTATTAAATGCCTTTTTAAATGTATTGTCCTTTTTATATATTGCCAGTTTAAATTTGTAATTATTTTGTTAAAGATATTTGTATATATGCTCATAAAGGACACTGATCTATAATTTTTCTTGAAATACCTTTGTCTAGTTTTGATATCAGTGAAATACAGTTTTCATAAAATATACTTCTCTATTTTCTAAAATAATTTACATAGGATTAGTATTATTTCTTTCTAATTTTTTTAAGAATTCACCAGTAAAATCCTCTCAGCCGGAGACTTGTTTACAGGGAAGTTTTTAATTATGAATAAAATATACTTGGTACACTAGGGATATTAAAATTTTTTGGTTCTTCTACTATTAGTTTTATAATCTTAATCTTCCAAAGATTATGACTTGAGTCATCAAGTTTATTAAATAAAGTTTTCAGTGATATATACTTACTGCACTTTTAAGTTTTAAAGGCTTGTGTTAGCATTTTCTCTTTTATTCTTTTTTTTTAAGATCTTATTTATTTATTTGACAGAGAGATCACAAGTAGGCAGAGAGGCAGGCAGAGAGGAGGAAGCAGGCTCCCTTCTGAGCAGAGAGCCCAACTCAGGCCTTGATCCCAGGACCTGAGATCATAACCTGAGCTGAAGGCAGAGGCTTTAACCCACTGAGCCACCCAAGTGCCCCTCTTTCATTCTTGATACCAATAAGATGACCTTCTCTTTTTGTTGTGATCAATCTTTTTAGTCAATGAGTGGTGAATTATAATCAGTGGACAATTCTGTCTCATCATTGTTTCGTATAACCCACAAGCT
The DNA here is from genome assembly GCA_004023965.1 of Spilogale gracilis. Classification (NCBI taxonomy): domain Eukaryota; kingdom Metazoa; phylum Chordata; class Mammalia; order Carnivora; family Mephitidae; genus Spilogale; species Spilogale gracilis. The sequence continues at coordinate 3,529 of PITA01023982.1, forward strand.
AAGAATGGCTTTTACAGTTCAAATATTTGAAAAAATGGTCAAAAGTTAAATACTATTCCATGATACTGCAAAATTATATGAAATTCAAATTTCACTGCCAATGAACAGTTTTATTGGAATTTACCTGTGCACTTTTACAATTAGTCTACACTTGCTTTTATGAGAAGTCAGCAGAGATGAACATTTGTAACAGAGACCTATTGCCAGCAAATCTTAAGAGATTTAACATTTGGCCCTTGATAGAAAACATTTGTTTATACCACTCAAGAATTTTTCCAATTTTATTGGTATTTTCAGATAACCAAATTTTGCTTTTATTGATTTTTCTCTATTAGACATCTATTTTCTGTTTTACTAATTTCTGCTATTATCTTTATTATGTCTTTCTACAAGATTTGGGTTTAATTTTCTCCTCCTTTTCTACATTTACAGGGTAGAATGATTGATCATTGACTTGAGATGTTTCATGTTTCCTAATATAAACATATAAATTGATAGACGACACTCTTAAGAGAGGTAAGTTACAGTCCATAAATTTGGATATGTTGTGTTTTCATTTTTATTCAATTTAAAATATTTTTTAATTCTTTAAAAAAAAGGTAAAGAGAGGAATCCACTTATTAAATACGGGCATATGGTAAAGCTATAGCAATAAAAAAAAAGGAGCGAAATTAACTAATCAATGATAAATTTAAGCTCTATTTAATGAGGGACAGATTAGATCTAGTCAGTGGTATATTAAAATCTATTGTTACATAACAAATTGCTCTAACATTAGTGACTTAAATTAATAAACATTTATTGTCTTACAGTTTCTAAGGGTCAGGAACCCAGTTTTGCTGCAAGTTTTCATTCAGGATCTCTCATAAGGCTACAAATAAAGTGCTAGGCAGGGCGACAGTCATCTTAAGACTCCACTGGGGAAGGGCACCTGGGTGGCTCAGTCAGTTAAGTGTCTGCCATCTGCTCAGGTCATGATCCCAGGGTCCTAGGATCAAGCCCCGTGTTGGGCTTTCTGGTCAGCAGGGAGTCTGCTTCTCCTTATCCCTCTGTGTGCTCTCTCTCTCAAATAAATAAACAAATCTTTAAAAAGAGAGAAAGACAAGACAAGACCACGCTGGGGACCAGTCTGCTCCCACGCTCATTCTTCTGGCCATGGCAAACCTCAGATCTACTTCAGGCTCATTTTGGGGGCTGCTGACATTGCTCAAGTCCTACTTTCTGTTGGCTAGAGAATGTCAGTTCCTTCCCATGTGGACTTTTCCCTAGGGCAGCTCACAGTATGGCAGCTTGTTGCCCCAGAGTGAGAAAAGAAAAAAGGAAAGGGCAAAAAAGACTGAAGTCACAGGCTTTTTATAAACTAACCTTGGAAGTGACATCCCATCAGTGGCCATATCCTGTTGATTGGAAGCAAGTCACCAGGTACAGCTCACTCTTAATTGAAGGAGATCGCAAAAGTCTGAGTACCATAAAGCAGGGTCATTTGAAACCATTTGAAAGGCTGCTTACCAAAGGTGGTGTTAAAAGGCTGGCTTATTGTATTGAAAACAAGAAAACTAGATCTCTACCCAACAGCACATAAAAAGCTGAAATACATATGGATTAATAAGCTACACTAATAGAGACCATAATAAAATTAGTATAAAATGTAGCGTTATGGATTGGAAAGAATTTTCTAAATGGAAGTTCAAAAACAAGCTATAAAGAAAAAGTGACTTCTTGATTATATTAAAAATAAGGAATTCTATAAAATAAAAGATACCATGAAAATGATAATTACAAGAAGAATGAATGGAGGAAGATACTCTTAAATTCTAAACACACAAGGAATTGCAAACTTATCTAAATCAACAAAAATCACAGAATCACTCGAAAAAAAAGAAAAGAAAAAACAGGCAAAGGATATGAAGATGCAATTCAAAAGAGGAAACCCAAAGGCTGACAACACAGAAAAAGATGTTCATACTCGTTATTAATCATTGAAATGCAAATTAAAAGAACAATGAAATAGCATTTTAAGTCTCTCAGATTTACAAAAATAAGTACTCTGAATAATGCAGGAAGTGGAAAGGAAGTTTGGATATAGGGACTTTCTTACAGTAGAAAGAATAATATCATAACCTGACAGTGTCTAGCCATATTAAGTATATGCATCCCTTATCACATCAGCCATTCAATTCCTAGTCCTTTATATCTCAAAGTCTTAAAAATTCTGGAATTTAGGTCACCTGGGTGGCTCAGTTGTTTGGGTGACTGCCTTCGGCTCAGGTCATGATCCCAGAGACCAGGGATCGAGTCCCACATTGGGCTCCCTGCTCAGCGGGAAGCCTGCTCTCCTTCTCTCAGTTCCCCTGCTTGTGTTCCCTCTCTGGCTGTGTTTCTCTGTGTCAAATAAATAAAATCTAAGAAAAATAAAAAGTAAAAAAAAAAATCTGGAATTAATAAAAGGACTGTCATTACAGGATTACTCAATTTAGCAGGTAGTTAGAGGCTATTCTGGCATCCACTATTGGGAGAGAGAATAGATATAAATATGGAAAATGCACCCTTGTGGAACATTGCGCAACAATAAGAGAAAAGATTTAATGTTCACATAGTCACACACAGGGATCTTATAAACACAGTACTGAGTGAAAATAATAATAATCAAAAGGAATAGAATGAGGGGCACCTGGGTGGCTCAGCTAGGGGTCCAACTTGTGATTTGGGCTCAGAGAGATTGAGCCCCACATCTGGCTCCATGCTCAGTTTAGAGTCTGCTTTATGATTCTATCCCTCTGCTTCTCCCCACTCTCTCTCTAAAAATAAATAAATAAATCCTTTTTTAAAAGGAATAAAATGAAATAGCCAACATAATCCCTTTTTTAATGCAGTATATTTTATTCCACATATATACCATAATTCATTTTAATAGCTAACATTCATTGACTATTTAAATTGAGCATACTGTATACAGTTATGTTTGCCACATCACTATTTTATTAATGTTTATTCTGAGAAATGAGATTGAAGAATTAAAGGGTAGAAAATTTGAAAGTATCTCTATGTACACTGTCAAACTTCTGCAGAACTAAAGTTCCAACTTATGTTCCCCTGCATGATAATGCTCTTACTATAAACATTTGGAATTTAATACTAAAAATGTTTCCTGATTTAATAGATATATATTTTAATATGCATTTCTTTGATTTTTAGTGCAACTGAATACTTTCCATAACTTTATTCACAACATATTTTTTCTTTTTAAGACTTTATTTATTGATTTGACAGAGAGATAGAGAGTGAGAGCACAAGTAGGCAGAACGGCAGGCAAAGGGAGAGGGAGAAGCAGGCTCTCTGCTAAGCAGGGAGTCTGATGTGGGGCTCGATCCCAGGACCGTGGGATCATGACCTGAGCCTGAGGCAGCAACTTAACCAACTGAGCCACCCACACACCCCAATTGACAACGTGTTATTGTTCTAATTGAAATTTTTTTAAAAACAGCTTTATTGAGATATAACTGATATACAAGTTCTAGCACATATTCAGTGCGTACAATGTGATAAGTTTGGACATATATAAGCACACACAATGCCATTATCACAAACAAGGGACTAGACATATCCAACACTTCCAATGTTTCCTTGTGTCCCTTTGGTTTGTTTAGTTCTCTTAAGACAATTTTTTATAACAGTTTTAGGTTCATAGCAAAATTGAGAGGAAAATAGAGATTTCCCCAATACCCTTTTACCCCATACCTGCATAGCTTCCTCTACTACCCTTGATATTTTGTTGGTTTGTTTTTTGTGGTAAAAACAGTCATCGTGAGATCCACTCTTGTAAATTTTAAAGTACACAATGCCTTCGTGTTAACTATAGGCACTATATTGTACAGCAGATCTCTAGAATTTATTTATCTATCGAACCAAAATTTTATACCCAATGAAAAACTATTTTCCCCATAGGTCATGCTTCACCTGCTGGCAACCACTATTGTAGTCTCTGCTTCTAGGAGTTTGACTATTATAGATACCTCATATAAGTGGAATCATGCAGTATTGGTCCTTCTGAGAATGAGTTATTCCACTTAGTATAATGTCCTCCAGGTTCATCCATGCTGTCACAAACGGCAGGGTTTCCTTTCCTTGGAAAGCTAAATAATACTCAAGTCTATTCATATACCATATATTCTTTATTCATTCATTTATGAATGAACACTTCTATGGGTTTCTTATATACTTTGGAAATTAACTCCTTACCAGATAGTTTGCAAGTATTTCTTCAATTTCTTACATTGCCTTTTTATCCTTTTGATTGTTTCCTTTTCTATACAAAGGTTTTATAAAGTTTGATGTAGTTACTTTGGTACATTCACTTCTGTTGCCTGTGTGCTTTTATTGCTATATTCAAAGAAAATCATTGCCAAGAACAATGTCAAAAAGCTTTTCCCCTATGTTTACTTCTAGGAGTTTTACAGTTTCAGGTCTGTGTTTAAATCTTCAAACCATTTTGAGTCGATTTTTGTGTATGCTATAAGGTGGGAGTCTAATTTCATGGTTTTTGGGGTGTGTGTTTTGTTTTGTTTTGTTTTGTTGCATATGAATGTACAGCCTTCCCAGTACATTTGTTGAAGAAACTATCCTTCCCCGTTTTATCATTTGACTTCCTGGCATCTTTGTTAAAAGACCAGTAGACCATATATGTTGGGGGTTATTTCTAGGTTCTCTGTGCTGTTCACTCAATCCCTATATTTGTCTGTATTCCAGTATTGTACTATTGTGCTTAAAACAGCTTTGCAATAAGAGTGCCAGGGTGGCTCAGTCAGTTGAGCACCGGTCTCTTGATTTCAGCTCAGTCCCCATGATCTGAGAGTTGTGAGATCGAGCCCCACCTTGGGTTCCAAGCTTGGATTTATCATATGTGTTTACCATATGTGGTCTTTATTAAGTTGAGGTACATTCCTTCTATACATAGTTTCTTGAGAGTTTTTATCTGAGTGTTAATATTTTAAATGTTTTTTTCTGCACCTACTGAGGTGATCTTGTGATTTTTTCCTTTGTTCTCTTAATGTAATCTATCACATTTATTGACTTGCATACGTTGAACCATCCTTGCATCTCAGAAATAAACCCCACCTAGGATGTACTTAGTGTACTACTGAATTCCGTTTACTTACATTTTGATTTTTGCATCTGTATTCATCAGAGATAATAACCTGTAGTTTTCATTTCTTATAGTTTTCTTTAGCTTTGGTATGAGAAATGCAGGACTTGCATTTTGAAGTATTTGAATTATTTGAAGTTTTGAAGTATTCCCTCCTTTTCAATTTTTGGGAAGGATTTGAAAAGCATAGTGTAAATTCTTCTTATTTATTTACTCTTAATTTTTTTCCTCACACTGTGTTATTGCAGAATCTGGAAGAGGAATGAGCCCAGTCCTGTGCCTCTTCCCTTCTCTGGGCAGAATGGAGCTGAAATGAAATGAGAAAACACTTGACAGACACAGGCTTGGCAAAACCTTGTACACTACTGTACTTGATCCCCTCAAACAGCGAAAACCTAATTTGCTGCCCAGAGAGCTACAGCCCTGTGGATAGGGTGGCATGGGGATGGGGAGGGTCAAGCCTGTGTATATAGCCCATTCCTGGGACTTCTCAGGCACCCATAGGAGAACTAAAGTCTCTGGGAAAAGGTCTAGATTGAAGAGTGTGGGTCCCAGAGTCCAGGTTTGGAGGGCTGGGACTAGAGCCCTGATCTGGGGAGAAGGCTTGGTTTGGGAACTCAGACTACAAGGGAGAGTGCTAAATTCTGAAGCTTAGGCTTACAGAGGGGATTTGAATCATGGAGGCTCCATAACATCTCAGGTTTGGGGGCCCTGGGTCAGGAGTACTGGCCTGGGGATGTTGGAGCAGGGAGGCTGAATCTTGGAGCCCAGGAGGAACCCCAATATGGGGAGGGGCGGGGTCCCAAAGGTGGTTTGGAAAAACCTGCTTGGGTGCTTCCCTGGCACAGTGCTTGGTCTCTGTACCGGTGGAAGGAGAAATGGCTGTGGTGCCAGCGGTGGTCTTCAAAGGACACACACTTGTTTCCACCATGTCCTGTGATGGGGCCCTTGCAGCTGCTGCACTTGGATACAAAGAGCTCTCCAAAACAGGCCATGCAATTGGGATCATTATCTCAGGAAGGGCATCTGCCACCCTGTGCAGACCAGGCATTCTTGATGTCAGTGCTGGTCATTGGAAGTCACATCCCTTGTGTCAGCATCTTGCTGCGGTGGTGGGCATGTCTATTGGGCATGAAGAACAGGAGCTCAGCAACTGCTTACAGCCACTGCACAAGGAGCGGTGCTCATGCCGCTTCTGGCCTCTGTATTCCAGTAGCCGGGACCCAGGCATGACAGTCCTCCCACAGGCAGAGCAAGGGGACGAGAAGTCACTGCTGTAGCAGGCATTGCAGAGCAACTCACTGTCCTGACAAGTAAAGGGCTCCGCAGCCAGGGAGCGAGGAGGGGGCTGTCTTCGTAAAAGGGCTTTGTTGAGTCAGCCCCGTAAGCTGCTGGCACTCAACACAGGTGGTGGCAAAGGTACTGTCATAGCAGGGCACAGAGGACGGGCCATCATCAGTCTGGATATACTTGCAGCCATCCAAGGACTCGCACTTTGCACACAGGCCTCCCTCATGGTGACTGTGAGTGAACCCTCCAAGTGGGCTGCAGGAGCAGGAAGCCTACAGGGCCTTAGGCCACTAGTCTTTGTGGGTCAGGCAGAGGACGGCCCAGAGAGCTGCCAGTTACGCATGGATTGGGTGGATTAGTGGGTAGATTTTTCTCTAAATGTCTCTTGGCTAGTGTGCCTGGGTGGCTGTCATTAAGTGGCTGCCTTTGGCTCAGGTCTTGATCCCAGAGTTCTGGGATGAGCCCCACATCAGGCTCCCTGCTCGGAGGGAAGCCTGCTTCTCCCTCTCTCACTACCCCCCCCCCCTCCTGCTTGTGTTCCCTCTCTGGCTGTGTTTCTCTCTGTCAAATAAATAAAATCTTAAATAAATAAATAAATAAATAAATAAATAAATAAATAAATAACTATTTCTTGGATGTGCAGGCACTCTGGATAACAGTATGGAGATTCCTCAAAAAGTTGAAAATACAGCTACCTTAGGACCCAGCAATTGCACTACTGGATATTTACCCTAAAGATAAAAATGTAGTGATCAGAAGGGATAAGTGCACCTGAATGTTTATAGCAGCAAGGTCCACAATAGCCCAATTATGGAAAGAGCCTAGATGCCCATCAACAGATGAACAGATAAAGAAGATGTGGTATATACATACAATGGAGTATTATGCAGCCATCGAAAAAAGGAAATCTTGCCATTTGCAATGACATGGGTGGAACTAGAGAGTATCATGCTAAGCAAAATAAGTCAATCAGAGAAAGACAATTATCATATGATCTCACTGATACATGGAATTTGAGAAACAAGGCAGAGAAGATCGTGGGGGAAGAGAGGAAAAAATGAAACAAGATGAAACCAGAGAGGGAGACAAATAGTAAAAGACTCAATCTCAGGAAACAAACTGAGCGTTGCTGGAGTGGAGATGGGTGGGAAGGATAAGGGTGGCTGAGGGATGGATATTGGGGAGGGTATGTGGTATGGTGAGCACTGTGAATTGTGTAAGACTGATGACTCACAGACCTGCACCCCTGAATTAAATACATTGTATGTTAATAAATTTAAAAAAAATTTTTTTTAAATGTCTCCTGGAATTCACTAATGAAGACATCTGGTTTCATTCAGATTCTAGATTTATAATTCAGTCTTGGTAGGTTGTATGTATCTAGGAATTTATCCATTCTTTCTAGGTTATCCAATGTTTGGGGATATAATTGTTTATAGTAGCCTTTTTATTTCTCTGGCATCCATTAAAATGTCTTTTTTTTCCTTTTGAATTTTCTTGAGTTTTCGCTTCTACATATAGCTAAAGGTTCATCAAATTTGTTTATTTTTTCAAAAAGCAACTCTTGGTTTTGTTGATTTTTGTCCTACTGTATATTTTCTAGTCTCTCTTTTGTTTATGCTCTAATTTTATTATTCCTTTCTTCTGTTAATGTTGGGCTTAGTTTGATTTTTCCTAGTTCCTTGATATATAAAGTCAGGTTGCTTATTTAAGACTTTCTTCTTTTTTAATGCAGTTGTTTATCATTATAAACTTCTCCCTTAGTATTGCTTGTGCTGCATCTTATATGTTGTGTTTCATTTTCATTTCTGAAGATATCTTCTGAATTTCCTTTTGATTTCTTTTTTGACCTATTGGTTGCTCACCTCTATTTTTTCAATTTCCACATATTTGTAAATTTTCCAATTTTCCTTTGTTATTGATTTCTAGTTTTATATCTTTATGACTGGAAAAGAACTGTGGTATGATGTCAGGTTTTTTTTAATTTGTTAAAAATTGTTTTGTACCCTAAGATGTGATTATTCCTGGAGACTATATGGCATGCACTTGAAAGGAAAGTGTGTTCTGTTCCTATTGGGAAGAATTTTATGTGCAGATTTGTTAATCCATTTGGTCTATAGTGTTGTTCAAGTCCTCTGATTCTGTATCAATTTTCGATGTCTGGATGTTCTATTGTTGAAAGTGTGATACTGAAGGTTCCTAATGTTATTGCATTGCTTTTTATTCCTTCAATTCTATTAGTATTTACTTTATATATCTAGATATTCTGACGCTGGGTGCATATTTATTTATTTATTTATTTATTTATAATTGTTATATCTTCCTAATATAATGTCCTTTTTTTGTCCCTTGAAATAGTTTTTGATTTAGACTCTATTTTACCCGATATAAGTACAACCACCTCTTTTCTCTTTTTTCATCATTTGCATGGAATATATTTTTCTGTCTCTTCATTTCCAGCCCACAGGTCCTTAAACCTAAAATGAATCTCTTCCAGACAACATACACTTGGGTCTTGTTTTATTATCCATTCACTGGGATTGAAAAGCTTTATCAATTATGTTTAATTATTGATAGGCGAGAACTTACTGTTGCTGTTTTGTTTATTGTATTCTGACAGTTTTGCAGGAATTAGTGGGGGGGAGTGGTTTAGAGGTCACAGAACTTGGTCGACCAAGAAAGGATATGGCTGAGCAAAAGGCCACACTAGGGTCTCTACCTCCAAAATCTGTGCCTCACATTAGATGTTGGCAGATTAGAATACCAGCCAAACCCAAAGCAACCAGCTCTCTTTGTGTAGCTCTCAAGTAAGAAAGATTTTTAATTAATTTTTGTATTTAAACCCAATTGGCCAACATGTAGTACACCATTAGTTTTTGATCTAAATTTAAAAATTAATTTTAAAAAATCTTGCCATTGGGACGCCTGGGTGGCTCAGTTGGTTAAGCGACTGCCTTTGGCTCAGGTCATGATCCCGGAGACCCGGGATCGAGTCCCACATTGGGCTCCCTGCTTGGCGGGAGGCCTGTTTCTCCCTCTCTCACTCCCCCTGCTTGTGTTCCCTCTCTCGCTGTGTTTCTCGCTGTCAAATAAATAAAATCTTTAAAAAAATAATAATAATAAAAAATAAATAAATAAAAAATAAAAAATCTTGCCATTGACAACAATGTGGATGGAACTATTATGCTATTATGGTATTATGCTAAGTGAAATAAGTCAGTCAAAGAAAGACAATCATCATATGATTTCACTGATACGTAGAATTTAAGAAACAAGGCAAAAGAGCACTGGGGAAGAGAGGAAAAAATAAAACATGAAATCAGAGAGGGAGACAAGCCATAAGAGATTGAATCAATCAGAGGGTTGCTGGAGGGGAGAGGGGAAGAGGGATGGTGTAACTGGGTCATGGGCATTAAGGAAGGCATGTGATGTAATCAGCACTGGGTATTATATACAACTGATGAATCACTGACCTCTACCTCTGAAACTAATAATGCATTATGTGTTAATTAATTGAACTTATTTTTTTTTAAAAAAGAGAAAAAAGCAGAATGGTTTTTACACTTTAAATGGTAGATGGAAAAATCAGAAGAAGAAAAACTTTTCTAACGTGAAAATTTTATGAAATTCACATTTCAGGGTACATTAGTTTCATTGTAACTAAGGCACGCCCATTCATTTACATGTACTGGGTATACTTTGATGCTATAGTAGCAGAACTGAGTAATTGGACAGAGACCCCATGGCCCATAAAGCCTTATACTTTATGATCTGACCCTTTACAGAACGTCTGCTGACTCTCTCTGGAGAGCTTTGCTACTCAAAGTATGGTCTGCAGACCAGGAGCAAGTATTGCATGGGGTTTGTTAGAAAGGCAGAATCTCAGGTTCATAGAAAAGAACTGCTGTACCCAAATCTGCATTTTACAATGACTTGTATCTACCTTCAGTTATAAGAAACATTGTTATATTAAGTGTGCCCTCTTGGCATATGGATTGAAGGAGGATAAGTCTAGCGACTAGGATATCAGTTAGTTTAAGAGTAGGAGCCAGGAGGAAGGCACAGGGTTCACAGACATTTAAAGAATGTCTGCCACTTGGGGGTGCACAGAAAGGCACACATTCTTAACCCAGCTTATCAGATTCCTGCATATATATAATACAGTGAATTGGAAGTCAGATGCAAGTTAACGTAAATGTCTGCATTTACCAATATCTAACTTCCCATCTCCAGCTTCAGTGTAGACAAAAAAAAAAAAAAAAAAGCGGGGGTTGGGGGACGTGGTGGTTTCCTGACAAGCAGAAATGCCATTACTACCAGAAATTGGCCTGAAGCACTGCTATGGGGAAGTTTCTCAAGTGATAGTAATTCAAATATTTTGCTAAAGCATTGTTGCAATACTAGACTAGTCATTAATAAGATGGTACAGAATGCGTCATTCCTCAAAAATACTCTAAGAAAATTTGCCAGTTGCCATTTCTTTTCCTTTCTTTTTTCTTCTTTCTCGCTCTTTCTTTTATAATGAGAACTTTCAAGATTTACTCTTTCAGCAATTTTCAAATACATGATGCAATATTGTTAATTTTATTCACTGTGTTGTATGTTACATCTGCAAGACTTACTTGTCTTATAAATGGAATTTTGTACCTTTTGATCACCTTCCCACATTTTGCCCACTCCCTACCCCATATTCCTGGTAACCACTAGTCTGTTCTCTTATCTATGAATTCATTTGTTTTAAGATTCCATATATAAGTAAGATCATACAGAATTTGTCCTCTGTCTTATGTAAATAGCAGTATTCCCTTTTTTTAATGGCTAATATTCATAATTTTCTTTATCCATTCATTCATTGCTGAATACTTCGGCTGTTTCCATGTCTTGGCTATTGACAACAATGCTGCAATGAACATGGGGTATACATTTTTTTAGAGATAGTAATTCCATTTTCTTCAGCTATATACTCAGAACTGAAATTGCTGGTCATACAGTAGTTCTACTTTTAATTTTTGAGAAACCTTCATACTGTTTCCACAGTGACTACACTAATTTACATTCCCACCAACAATACCCATGGCTCCCTTTCCTCCACATCCTGGCCAACAGGTGTCATCTCTTAACTTTTTAAGAATGGCCATTATAGGGACGCCTGGGTGGCTCAGTTGGTTAAGCAACTGCCTTCGGCTCAGGTCATGATCCCGGAGACCCGGGATCGAGCCCCACATCGGACTCCCTGCTCGGCAGGAAGCCTGCTTCTCCCTCTCTCACTCCCCCTGCTTGTGTTCCCTCTCTGGCTGTGTTTCTCGCTGTCAAATAAATAAAATCTTTAAAAAAAAAAAAAAAAAAAGAATGGCCATCATAACAGATGTGAGGTGATATCTTATTGTGGTTTTGATTTGCATTTCCCTCATGATGAGTGATGTTGAGCACCTTTTCATACAGCTGTTGGTCATTTGCATGTCTTCCTTGGAAAAATGTATGTTAAGTTCCTCTGCCCATTTTTTAATCAGATTCTTGGATTTTCTTCCTTATTGAGTCTTATCAGTTTTTAGATATGTATTTTGGATTTTAACCCCTTATCAGATATTTCATGCGAAAATATTTTCTCCCACATCTAAAATATCTGAGTATTCACAGTAAGCTCCGCCTATTTCCCTTCCTATTTCAGGAGAAGATTCTAGGTTGTGCACCTTTTTCTCACAGAACTGTGCTGGCTGCTCAGAGCCACGTGCACCTTTTCTTGTGGGTGCAAGTGTTGCTTCTCTCTCTCCCTTCTGGAAGAGACATCTCGGGACTGTTCATCTTTCTTTTATTTACAGAATCATGCTGTTTGATGAAAACTAATGACTCTCTTTCCCTAGGGAAGCACACTGAAATGCCCCAAAGGTGGGTGCAGCCTCCACTTCTCTCATTTCTTTCTGATAGAGAAGGATTGTGGGCCTTCTCTCGATCCAGCAGCACCATGCTGGCTACTGAGAGCCGTTTACCTCTTTCTCCCTGGGGTTTGGGCTCGAATGCCAAGAGGTAGATGCACGTGTCACTTTTTCATGTCCAAAAAGAGAAGTCTAAGAACTGTGCACCTTCTTTCAAACCCAAAGAGCCATGCTGGCTACTAAGAGCCACCCATCTTCTTTCTTTCTTCTTAGAAGCCCACAGGCATTCTAACTATGTGGACTGCCTCAACAGTCTTTATAAGGTTATCCAGAAATAAATTTCTTGGGCAGCATCCCCAAAGGCTAAGGATATTGAATGCAGGATGCACTCATTCCTTGCCACAGTGAAGAAATCTCAGACCAGTGGATGTCCTTGGCACCCAACTGTACCACCTTCAGGGAGGAGCTGACCCAGGTACAGTGAAACTGCCATTCTTAACCTGTTTCACTGGGTTTTTTTCTCATTGTGCTTATTTGGGGTGTTACAACTTCTTAACTGGTCCTTGGAGTTCCCATAAAGACATTTGGACTCAAATATTATTGTTTCTATGTGTTTATGTGGAGGGACAATGATTGGAATTTTTTCAATTCTGCCATCTTACTGATGTCACTCTTTAATAATTTTGATGTATTAAAATTTAATGCACACAAAGAGCATATTTTTGACAGAACTCACTTACAAACACAAGTATACAAATTTTAAAAATTAGAAGTACTACTGAGGCAAGAAGAGGTAAAAGAAAATATAAAATAAGAATAACAATAACCTTATAAGCACAAATGTCTCGTCCAACTTTAAGGTAGTTGGGAATTAGCAGCCTAGAAGAGACTAATGGTGATTCCTCAGAAGAAATAAAGATTTAATAAGGGAAAATGTTTGTGAATATAGATAAGCTTGCTTGTAACACAGGGAGAATTTCATAGGGCACTGAGAAATTTGGGGATGATACAGAGTGGTAAGAATTGAGTTAAAAGAAAGGCACCACTGAGCACTTGAGAAGTAATGTAGGGATCAGCCTGTGCAATAAGTCACATTTTGAGTGATGACCAAGGACAAAAAGAAGTCAGGCAGGATGAACTTGGGTTTAGCAGTCTCCTGAAGATAGGAATTAATCCAAATTTAGGGGCTTCAGCCTTAGGCGAGTAAAAGGACAGGTGGGTCTAATGTAGGATAAGCTAGTTCTGTTCTCTTAGTCTACAGGAAGAGTGCATATAGGGAGCCTGGGCTTTATGGTGTAAGAGGTAGCTATGGGAGCTGCTTGTAGCATCCCATTAGGAGGGACAGCAACAGGTAAGATCCCTGCAATGGCATGCTTTAAGTTGGAGCCCAGAGGACAGCATGATCAGCAGCAATCCAAAATATAACCTCCATGGGGAAAGGCATCACATCTGCTGTGTACATCACTCTGTCCATGAAACCTAAGACATCAATTAATGCAATATATATCTACTAAATGAACGAATTAGTTAACAGTGAAAAACTGGAAACAGAAAGCCAACAAAAGGGGATTAGTCAAATATAATATGGTGTATCTTTACAATGGAATTTGATGAAATAAATGGAAATTATAATTTGGAAGTATACTGCTAATATGAAATATATTTATGCTACATAATTAAATATTAAGATATTACAAACAGTATTTTGTATGGTTCTTGTTTAGTAAATAATTATTCATAGAAAGAAGTTAAGGAGAATGTACACTAAAGTATTAACTATAGTTATTTCTAGATGTTATAAGTGATGTTTCATTTTGCTAATGTAAATTTATGAATGTTTCAACATGGATTACAATGAAATTTTGAAAGTACAAAATGTACATGGATTTTGATAATCAATACCTGCAAGGTGAATGAATTAGTTTTTTAAAAATCATCTATACTACTGCGTACCTGGCTGATTCAGTCAGTTAAGTGCCCAACTCTTGATTTTGGCTCAGGTAATGATCTCAGGGTCCTGGGATAAAGCCCCAGGTGTGTGTGGGAGGGGGGAGGAGGGATTCCTGAGGAGCACAGTCTGCATTCTGCTTTTTGTCCCTCTCACTCTGTACCCCCCCCCACACTTATCCACTCATACTCTCTCTTACTCCTTCTTTTAAATAAATAAAATCTTTTTTTAAAAGTCACCTATACTAAGAATTTGTATTTAGTTTTAGTTGCACCAGTTAAGTAGGTATAAAATGGTTTAACAGTCTTCTAATTTGCATTTCTTTGCCATATGCTTTTGTGGTTAGCATCTGCAAGCTCCTTGAGGGCAGTGATAATATTTCTATAAGTATCCTGAGAGCCTAGGTGTTCAACAAATGTTAGTTGAACCAAGTAACCACTTTATAATATCCTGTAATTATTTGCTATGTTGTTGAAATTTTTCTGAAAATATTAAATGAATGCTTTATTTAATACTGATTTAAGTTTTCTCCATTTTTTCTGAAACTGCTTCTGCATTTGTTCTTTTAACTTAGTTGCAATCTTTTCTTGGTAGGGAAGTTAAAAATTATAGTATAATCTGTGGCTGTTTTTCCATGTTAATATCTTCTACTCTGCTTACAAAGTGTCCATTCCAAAGTTCTAGTAAATGGTCGTTTTTTCTTTTTTTATGTAACATACATTTGAACACTTAAAATTCTTATATATCCAACGCTTATTTTGATATTTTAGTTTATTTCCATAAAAAGGAAATCTTGTTTTTATTTTTAACATTTTATTCTGGATTTTAACACATGGGAGTTAATAATTCTCAATTCTTTTTCAGAAAAAATATTTTTTATATTCTAGCCTATTTATGCTCCCAGATGCATTCTTAGAATTTTTTTTGTCAGTTTATAAAGAAAATCATGTTGATTTCTTTCGCTGAGATGATATCAAAACTGTGATGAAAGTTGGGAACATCTGACATATTTCGAACATTATTATCTTCATACACAGAAACACAGTTTGCCTCTCCATTTATTTCAGTATTCTCCCAATAAAATGTCATAATTTTACGCATCATTTTCAGCATTTTTGTTCCCAAATATTTCTATTTTTTATCACTTTCTTTCTCCTTCTTTTCTTTCTTTTTGGCATGTTGCTTTATTTTGTTCCTAAATACTTTAGACAAAGGCTTAATTCATTCTTTTTCCCTTCTCTCCCATACAAAGAGAGGACTCTGGGTGATAAATTTTCTCCTAAGTGCTATTTTGGCAGCATTCCATACTTTTATGTATATATTGTATTTATATTTTCCCTGCATTTTCTTGTTATTACATTCTGGATTTCTTCCCTGACCTAGGCACTTTTAAAGAACACTTTTTCTTAAGTTTTCATGCATTTGGCACATTTTAATTCCATTCTCATTATTTGTTTCTATTTTTAATGTACTGCAGCCTAAAATGTAATCAGTAGGATATCGGTTTGTTTGTTTTTTTAAATCATTTGGGTACATTTTTGTTCCAGCATGAGATTCTTCTGAAAAACATATTACTACACTTAAAAACCAAGTGCATTTCCAAATCCTGTCCTTATGCCCTCTCCAAATAATGGTTAATTTTAATCTATTAATCATGTTGTTCAGGTAGATTTTTTTTTTTTAAGATTTTATTCATTTATTTGACAAAGAGAGATATCACAAGTAGGCACAGAGGCAGGCAGAGAGAGGAGGAAGCAGGCTCCCTTCCGAGCAGAGAGCCCTATGCAGGCCTCGATCCCAGGACTCTGAGATCATGACCTGAGCTGAAGGCAGAGGCTTTACCCCACTGAGCCACCCAGGTGCCCCACGTAGAATTTTTTAAAAAATTAATTGTCTTTGCTATCAGTGTAAACAAGAGAATCTTAATAGGGGAGTTTCACTTAGTTTTCTATTGCTTGGATCTGTTACTGATTAAGTTGGCAGTCCTCTATTGGCTAGCCAGTGGCCTATGAACAAAATAGTCATATGATTTATCATCTAAACTGGGAAAATTCTGATAGTGAAAAAGGATGCTGCTAATAATCATGCTGGATCAACAGGCCTGAACCAAAACAACTTGAGCAAATCCAGTATAAATCTATCCTACCTGAAGGGAATCTGGCATGAGAGCTCAGTTCACTAGAGGTACTCCATGCTGCTCATTCAACAAAACATCACTAATTGAATTAGACTGTGTATCTCTAACTGGAAACTTAAAAAAGTCTAACAGCATTTCATCTATGTAAGTCTTACAATGTAAGAACAGCCCAGTGGATATAAGCTACAGGGGTTATTTCTGTGTCCTTTTTTTGCTTACATTTATTTTCTAAATTAAATGCAATTACTTTTAAGAGAGAAAACAATAAATTCATCAAATAAGCAGGTGATTTGATAAGTATGGCTATTTGGAGCAAGTCCAATGCTCCATCTTCATAGAGTAGGAATTTAAGAAAAAGAGTGGAACAATGTTCAGAAGGAAAAGGAATCAAAAGGCAGGTCCCTAGAGTCAGACTGCTCCATCTAGATGTGTAGCAGGTAGACTTCCATCCACTTACTTTATAACATTAGCACTTTTCCCATGAGGTTGTGACGAGTACTACATGAGATAATGCTAAGCAAAACCAAGTGGGCCTGGCATTGTGCTCAAGGCACCAGCATTAGCTAAGGGCTAATAAGAGGGGGCTGAAGGGAACAGTAGCATCAAGAAAAAAGTTAAGAAGTGGTATAGGGCACCTGGGTGGCTCAGTGGGTTAAAGCCTCTGCCTTTGGCTCAGGTCCTGATCTCAGGGTCCTGGGAGCGAGCCCGCTTCCTCCTCTCTCTCTCTCTGCCTGCCTTTCTGCCTGCTTGTGATCTCTCTGTCTGTCAAAAAAATAAATAAAATCTTAAAAAAAAAAAAAAAGAAAATCTTAAACTGGGCATGCCTTCCTTTGCTCCATTAAACGTTGGTCCACAGCAGGCATTCTGCTAACCCGTTGGACTTGTTTGAGTTCAGAGAGAGGCCTTTCTCTATTAAGTATCCCCATTCTTCTCTTCCCCTTTTCCAGGTTCCAGAGATACTGTACCCCTGCTCTGCCCCATTCTGCCAGCCAGATGTCTGGCCCCTTGAGATTAATCATTTGCCACAGAAAGAGAAGCAAAATCCTGCTGATTGCAAAGCTGTAACATTTTACCCAAACAGCACAGAAAGGCTTGCTGAATGTGGCATGTATTCTCTTCTTTCTTTTTTAGCCACAAACCAAATGGAACAATGTATAAGAAAATATGCTGGGGGGAAAAATGCAAATGGAGGAAAAGTATCTAGGGCATGTGAATGTACAGAGTTTGAGAACAAACGGATGCAATGTTGAAGAGGAAAATTATTTGGGCCCTAACATCAGTACACAGTTTTCTACTTCTATTTCCTTTCTGAGCATTATGCTATTAAGGCTACCGCTTTAGATAGTGCCCATTAAAGCATGTTGCAAAGATAACCTTTGTTTTTCTTAAATTTGCTAGACTGAAAGCCTCAAAGACACAGCCCACATCTTTTCCATATCATTATTTTCAGCACATGGCACGATGCCTGGCACAGAGTGGGTCGTTAATATATAGCTGTTGAACAAAATTAGGACAGAACAAATACACACTACAGAACGAATTTACAAGATATTATGTGATCTATAAAGGACTCAAAAGACTTCCATATGCTTTCAGGAATACAGTAGCTGTAATATGCCGGGTCAATAATTAAAGCTGGGTGAAAAGGTAAGTATTTAGTGAACTGAATTTATTGTTGTCAGTGTCTCGAATTTCCTTGCTCTTAAATCTAATATTTGACTCTAAAGCTTCTAAGTTGGGCCTTTCATTTTCTTACCTGTTTAATTAGTTCTAGAATGCCACACTAGAAAGTGAAGGCAATGTATTAACAACAGCAAAATGAGCAAAGAATACTATCAACTGAAATTTTATTTAGAATATTCCTCTAAGCTGAAATTTCTTCCGAAAGCTCTTAAACCTTACATACCTCAGCTCCCCTTATATTTAACTTGAGTCAGCATCTACAATTTAATCAAAATTACAGAGAACCCACCTTGTGCTGAGAACTAACTGTCCTAGGTATTTTGGAGTAAGGAAGAAACAAACAGTTTGTAACATTTCTGATTTGTCTTTGTATTATTGGTGTTTAACTGGTTCAGGGCTGCTACTTTTGATATCTGACTCTTTTTTTTTTAAGATTTTATTTATTTATTTGAGAGAGAGAGCACAAGCCAGGAGGAGAGGCCAAGGGAGAGGAAGAGGTAGACTCTCCACTGACCAGGGAGCCCATGGGACTTAATCCCAATGACCTGAGCCAAAGGTAGATGCTTAATTGACTGAACCACCCAGGCACTGGCCCAGTATCTGATGCTTATAGTAGCTACAGCAATGCTAGCTTCTCTAATCAGTGAATTCTGTATCATCGCTGGCCTAATATGGTAGAAGTTTCTTTCTTTCCCACATAATGTTCAAATGAATGTTCTCTCTCAGTGGCTTCCTCCAGTCATGTATTCAGATAGCGATGTTCCTTTCACCTTGAGCCTTGCCACATCGAACAGAGGCCTCACAAAGCCACCTTGAGTTTATCTCCATCCCATCCAACCGGAAGTGGAAAAGCATATGGAAGATTGTGCATGGGAGTTTTTTGAATGGGGTTCACATAACTTTTATGTGTAATATTTTTTCTGGAACTCAGCCATTTGTCCCCATGTACCCACAAAGAATACTTGCAAAGATGGACTAAGACAGCGCATCCAGGAAGAAGAGAAAAAGAGTCTGGTAAATAACTCTCCAGTCTCTGCTATGTCTGTCACTCTATATATTGCAACTGCAGATAAGATGCATCACTCCCCATATCCCACCTAGACATCTGGATACAACCCACCTGCTGGGCCCACAAAGCCAGTCCTGTGCCCTAACCTCGGCTACCCCTGGGCCAACAAAAGACAATTTTCTTTCAGGCTTTCTCAATATTTTCTTATAAAAATTATGCTGCTGTGATCAACCCTAAAATGACTCCCCCAAGATCCTCACCTCCTGTTACGCATGCTCTGTGTTCATTCCTTGAGTGTCTGTTGGCTCTAAAGACTAAATTCTACAAAAACATATGGCAGAAGTGAAGGGATGTCACTTCCAGGAATAAGTTATAAAAAGACTGAGTTCTTTGGCCATGCACTTACTGTCACGCTTTCTGGGAAGTCAACTACCATGCTGTGAGCTTTCCTGTGGAGAGTCCCATACATCAAGGAACAAGGGAGGCCTCTGGACAACTGCCAGTGAGGAGCTGAGGACCTCATCCCACAACCAGTGAGGAACTGAATTTGGCAAACAACCATGTGAGTGAGCTTGGAAGTAGATCCTCTATGAGTTAAGCTGTTAGTTAAGTCAACTAAGTTAACTCAGATAAGACCACAGCCCCAGAGGACAACTTTATGACAACTGCGTAAGAATCCTCAAGCTGGAGGCACCCAAATTCCTTATTACACAATACTAAATAACTAATAAGCTTTTTTTTTTTTTTTAAGATTTATTTATTTGACAGAAACACAACCAGACGGGGAACATAAGCAGGGGAGTGAGAGAGGGAGAAGCAGGCTTCCCGCCGAGCAGGGAGCCCCGATGTGGGACTCGATCCCGGGTCCCCGGGATCATGACCTGAACCGAAGGCAGTCATTTAACCAACTGAGCCACCCAGGCACCCCTAAATAACTAATAAGCTTTTGACTTGCTACCTAGTTGGGCTTCCATCTTCCCCTCCTCTTTGCAAAACACCCATATTCATATGTTTGCAGGATTATTATTCTGCACAGTGCCCTCATATGTGGCCTGGCAATGCCATAAATGCATAATTTTTACACCTGTACCTTTTAATTGAATTTATACATGTGTGCAAATGCATATATATAATTCCCCAAAATCCAAATTTATGCAATTTAATTTTATCTTTAATAAAGTTATTTGTTCACTATGGATTTATTTATCTTTTGTAAAACTCAAAAGCTTCACAGTTATCTTTTGTCTAATATTTGGTTCTAAAAATATAATCATGCCCTGACATATTAAAATTTAAGTATGAAATGCCGTTACGAGGGATACATTGCCTAATTTAGGTTTAGAAGAAAGAAGGCATAGAAAATGCATAGCCAAACCCTTGAGAGCAATAATCTTAATGCATTCTTCATTGTATTGCCCATAACATCTATCAGAGACTATTGCGTACTGGAGCAAATAACAAAAGTTAGTCTGGTTTAAGGTGGATTTTCTCCCAGATTCTAGCAAATTCTTAATGTGAAAAGAAGAAAAATCTTAGAGCTTTGCCTTTTCATCTGCAAAATATAGAAGTCAATGTTTACTCTTTTATCTCCTTAAGGGTGTTATGAGAAGTAATGTAATAAAGTGTTGAGAACAAAACTTTGGAGCAATATCTACAGGACTTTATTTTTTTTAACATAAAATTTCTACAGAGATTGCAAGTTGAGATTGCAAGTTCAAATTGCCTCTGCATCAACGATATACTGTTGAAAGAGCACAGGCTCTGAAATCAGAACATATTATAACTCATCTCTAATATTTCTCTATGATCTCCAATAACTTCTTTGAACTGGTTTTCCTATCTGTAAAATGGGGATTATAATATATCAAAATAGCCTGTAGTGACATGCTTTATTTTTGTTTTGTTTTGAAAACTTTCTTCTTTCTAGCATAATATATTTTTTAAATTCCATTAAAATAATAATATCTTTTGCAAGTCCTTATTTTCAACACTGGGGTCTCCCCAAAATAGGGTGGGAAATGTGAGCCTCCTATGGTTTCCTCCAGCCCTGTTGCAAATTTCTCTGCAGACCCAAAGAAGTACAGTCGATCTTATACTTCCCTTCCTTAAGGCAATTGTTTCGGAACATAAACTCCTTTGAAAATCTGATTAAAACAGAAACAAAAAACCAGAAAATCCCCCATGATCACCAGAAAATACAGGTAAGCATTCATCCATTAAACTTGGACAAGACTGGGGTGTCTGGGTGGCTCAGTCGTTAGGCATCTGCCTTCCGCTCAGGTCATGAGCCCGGAGTCCCGGGATCCAGCCCCACATCTGGCACCCTGCTTGGCAGGAAGCCTGTTTCTCCCTCTCTCACTCCCCCTGCTTGTGTTCCTCTCTAGCTGTGTTTCTCTCTATAAAATAAATAAAATCTTTTTAAAAACCAAACCAAACCAAAACAAAACAAAACAAACATGGACCAGATTGCTTGCCCCCGGAACCTGAGGCTTGCACAAGCACCTGCGTAAGGGCGGACCCTCGGTTCTCGGAGGAAACCTGCAGCATCTACTCTGGAGGTACATATACCAACCCCAGATGGAGAAAAAAACACAATCAGTCCCTATTTCAAATCTTAGATATTTTAGGCTATGAACCCTGAAAGATAGATCATGCTACTATGTTGCTATAGCTAAGAAAAGTGAGGCTTGCCACAATACATTGACCTGCCCCAGGAAACTGTTCCTATAAAATCCACAGGAGTAACAACTGTGGCCTCACTTATGACTCTAGAGCCATGGCTAGTACAGTACAGGAGGATGGGATCTTCCTACTGTGAATGTGAAGGTCAACTTAGCTTTGAATCTCTGCTTTTTCCTGAGTTGTTAAATGAAAAACCCCTCTGACTGATGCTCTTATTTACCAATGCCTTTCCCCAAATCACTGTTTCAAACAGGAAACTAGAGGAGGAAACAAACCTCCATCCTCAAAAAGGCAGTTCTGCTGATTTGATTCTTCCTTGCCCTTCTCCCCTAGTCTTGCTCTCCCCAACACTATATACAGTTTCCTTTCTCACAGAAGTTCAAAGAGTTGGAACAGCTCCGAAGGAAATGAAGGTTTAGGCATACCTTCTTTGGGGAAGCACTTAAGAAAATAAGCATCATATTCCTTTTCAAATCCGTGCCTTACCCTGTTTCCACTGTGAAGATGAACTCCAGTCTTGGATTTGGAGATTCCTGTTGCTAAGCCTGGGGCAAGAACTAAAGAAGCCAGGTTGACTGTTCCAGGATTGGGAGAAAAAGGATACATAACGGATTCATCACCAGCTTCTCCTTTAAAGTGTTCTGCCATCCCAAATCCAAAATCTCCTGAGCAGAATGTAAGTAGTGAGACTATTTCAAAAGGAAAGTTCTCCAAAGCGTAGCCCTGCCCAAAAAGTATTATAGGAAAAAGGCACTCTTTAGCTAACACGTAAGGATGTAAATGTCCATGTACTTGGATGAACAGAGCAATTTACTCTTATTCTAACATACTCAATGAGGTTGACCTGTATAGAACAGTTCAGAAACATAGGAAATAACATGAATGTACTGCACATTCAGAGTCAGGAGCTTTATCAGGGATAAGAAGCTACAGTTCCCCCAACTCTATTACTAAATGCAATTCTGTATTATCTGTGGACATGAGTCAGGACCATCTGTCAACGACTACTCTTATTTTTACCTTCTGGTTGATAAAGTTGGGCTTCCAACAATCCAATGTTGCCCATGAACATTGAATAAATAAATACTGCCTCACTGACCGATCATGAAAATACCAAGTAAAGGGACCATGTCCCAAACGCGAGTTTAACACAACTGATCTCCAACCTTGTAACTTTATTTCAAATTGAAACACGTAAGGAAAATAGTTTGCCTTAGTGGAGTAGAAACGTAAAGTTGTATCTAAGGTTAAATAAAACTTATTTTTCCTTTAACGAGATTAAATA
This sequence comes from Spilogale gracilis, assembly GCA_004023965.1. Lineage (NCBI taxonomy): Eukaryota > Metazoa > Chordata > Mammalia > Carnivora > Mephitidae > Spilogale > Spilogale gracilis. The sequence continues at coordinate 26,579 of PITA01023982.1, forward strand.
ATGAAAAGGTCAGTACAGTCACGCCAAGGTAGAACCCTTGATCTGATAAGGATTATTGCAAGAAATCACCAAAACCCAGAAAACAGATCATTTAGCCCCTCAAAAACAGGCTCACTTAACTAAAAATTAGAGAAGACCGCTGTCTTCAGAAGTTTGTCAAACCAAAATACACAGGTTCAACTGCCATTTTAGACTGTTACTCGCAAAAGTAAAATAAAACTATGATGAAAAGGAAAGACTATTCAATGGGGTTTGGTCATGTCATCCATAAGAAAACATTCGAGGTTCTGACATCTTTCAGCAAGCAGTGAAGTTCAAGGTCTTTATAAAAAGCTGGATTATTGGGGCGCCTGGGTGGCTCAGTTGGTTAAGCGACTGCCTTCGGCTCAGGTCATGATCCCGGAGACCCGGGATCGAGTCCCACATCGGGCTCCCTGCTCGGCGGGAAGCCTGCTTCTCCCTCTCTCACTCCCCCTGCTTGTGTTCCCTCTCTGGCTGTGTTTCTCTCTGTCAAATAAATAAAATCTTTAAAAAAAAAAA